>ONZH01000476.1:0-17557 GCA_900303285.1 Rhinella marina
CAATTCCTCAAATTTTGCACACAATAAAAATTATGACAATAAAATAAATATTGAACCACATTAATGAAGGTGATAATTCATAGTAAAATCAAATATGGTAAAATGTGCGATTATATCATGAATCATATGGCATCATTATTCATACACTAATGGTATTAACAAATCATGTAATGTTAATATAACTCGTATACTTGATCGTCTATATAGACAAAGAATATCAAATGAGTTCCTCCAATGGTGTAATCAGAATTGTTTATCCATAAGGTGTTGATACCAATAATATTCAAAAGTACTTTATCAATGGTGTCTCCCAGGTGTTTAGTAATAAGTCCTGGGCATAGACGTATATCATGGGACTATATGGAATGATCTTTTTCTTACCGGACCTTAGGGTCTCTCTGAGGAAACAATTTACAGTACAGGAAAATATTTGCTTCTTGGTGGTGATCACCTGTATCAGGTCGTTTGTTTCCCGATAGGAAAAGCTTGTAGCGCGACTTGTTAGTCGCCCCTCCTCCTTCTTTTATACCCTGACCACAACAGAAAACATGGAATGGATTATACCTTGAATCAAGGTGTAATCTATTCCATGTTGTTGGTTGTGGTCAGGGTATAAAATAAAATTACAATACATATAACAAATATGGAAACTGAAGAAGGAGTCGGGACTCAAACGTGTCTGGCGATTAATTGATTGAACTTCTCAAAAGATGAAGTACTTGCATGCAAGAGATTTGGACATTATATTATTTTTCTGGCAAACTTGGAGACCAGATATGAGGAGGAGTCGCGCTAGAAAATATCTCGATTATGGCAGTAGTGATTCTAAAATTTAACTTTTAATGAATACCAATAATATTAGTGGTAAACCACCCAACAACATGAAGTTCTTCCTGTGTTACCAGGACAACTTAATTAAAAATCCAGACCACATAAACTCCGGCTGGGTAAGAATATGGATAGGTCCTACCAGTAACCAGGTAACCAGGTAAGTATGTTAGAAGTCACGTCTGGATGGGTTCCCAAATGCTGGATTCTGGATCAATCGTGATGTCATCTGTTTTGTGCTGTAAATCCAGTAGTGGGTTCTTGTAGCAGGTTCAAGGTGAAGCGGGTGGGCCCTGAATCTGGCCCTAGACCGCCCTATAGGGGCTATTGTTTCCCTGATGACCTCCTAATACGGAATCATCGCCCCGAAAGGGGCGGCCCCGTCCGGAACTGTCCTAAATAAAGGCCCTGGACGACCCTACTCCTACAAAAGCCTCTAATCCGCCCTCAAAAATATAGTTTTGATTGCAATGAGCTACTTAAGATGGTGCCCTAAAGGGTATGTCAAAAATAGTTAGGTTTCGCATGTCCCAACGCGTTTCGTCACAGCCCAAGACTCATCAGGGACACAGGGCTTAAATCTTAATCTAAATTATAGTAGGTGTATGACAATGCTCACTACTTACTCAGAAAAGACACTCCAGGGTTAGGGTATCACTTCTGGATGGATCAAGTATCAAAGGGTTAATACTAACTGGATGAAAGCGTGTGGCTAGTCGATTCCCTCTCTAGACAGTCAGCGTCTATTGTGTCTATCTCTTATTAGAATAGCGTCTTACCTGCCTTACTATGTGTCTGTTTAAATAGACGCCGGGCAGTCCTGGGCTTCCCGCGTGTCTCGCGCACGCGCTTCGCGTGTCACGTGACGAGTCACGTGATCGCGATGTCAGCGCATGCGCAGAGGTGCCAGGGGAAGCCGGAGGGGGCGCGGCTAGGGAGCACTGGATATGGATGGCTTACTCCCGTCGTGCCCATACTATGTGAGGGCAAGTGAGACACTTCCTCAGATGCTCACGAATCGTGTCCTCATGTACATAGTGGTGTGTCAGGCATCAATTGCAGTTATATGCCTTTTTCACAGACAAAGTGGGCTTGCATGAAATATTTAAACTGGCTAAATTAATCAACAAGTCCTAATGGTCTATTTAAGTATCAATGATTGAATGTTATAGGAATAGTCTATCAAACCTATACTTTATTAAATACATTATTTGACCTGTACATTATCAATCAATATTATAGGAATAGGTGTTAATTTGACTTAAACATTATAGATCTATGGTAATTAATGTTCGGTCAGAGGAACACATACTGCCATGAAGGACCTGTATCATTGGACATTCTCAGTCAATCACAGTTACTCAGTTTTTTACAGGAAACAGCCAAATTGAGTTGCTCATTGAGACCACACGGGGCGGATGAATTCAACTGAAGATCCACCAGCATTCGCGCTGTAGGATCCTTTTGTCCCAGTCTCCGCCCCGAAATGTCTCAAATGCGTTCAATACCTCTTGAATCTGAATCGCCCGAGCACGTCCCCTCATGGTTCATGTGGACGTGTCGGGCTACTGGGGTGTCTCTATTTTTTCGAATGTCGCTCAGGTGTTCTCCTATGCGACGACGGAATTCCCTCCGTGTTTTCCCTACATACGCAAGCCGCATTCACAGGAGATGAGATATACAATTCCCGTGGTGCGGCAATTAATGAAATCACGGATGGGAAAAATCGTGTCAGACTCTCTTCCTTTAAAGAACTTACCAGGGTCCATAAAATCACAAAATCTGCAGTTTTCACATCTAAAGCAGCCCTTGACCGGGTTCTCCAGCCATGTACGTGGTTTCTCTGTTGGTACATAGTGACTATGTACCACACTAGTCCCTGATGCTTTTGCCCCCTTCGAAATGTAATGGCTGGTCTAGGGGCCCAGTACATCTGTTAAATCTGGGTCCATTAGTAGGGGTTTCCCACTGTTGGTCAATGATGCTCTGACCTCTGCTGCGACGGCATCATATGTCCCTATCAGCCTAATGATACCCGGAGATTTCTCATCTGATGTGTTGTTGAGTGCAGCAATTCGTACGTGCTTGTTTCAAAGCCTCTGGTATGCTTTACGCAATATCTTGTCCGGATAACCCCGTCTTTGAAACCTGGTTCTCAGTTCTTTGGCCTGTTGTATAAATTCAGTTTTGTTCTGAGCAATTGCGTCTCAAGTCTCAGGTATTGGGCCTACTGGGATACCCACGTTTCAATGGGGTGGGGATGATTACTTCCCATCTTAATAATGAGTTGGTAGATGTGGGTTTCCGTATAGATTGTCGTTTCTAGGGTACCCTGAGTACTTTTGTGGATCTCAATGTCCAGAAAGGGTAGGCGGTCTTTTGTAATCACCGAAGTGAACCGTAAATTTATTTGGTTCACATTGAATGAATTTACAAAGCCCTCAAATTCCGTCTCTGTCCCGCTCCATATGACAAAAATGTCATCTATGAAGCGAGACCATAAGACAACATTCTCGGTACCCTCTAGAGGAGACTCACCAAAGACAATAGTCTCCTCCCACCAGCCCAGGAGCAAGTTAGCATATGACGGCGCACACGAACTTCCCATTGCCGTGCCCCTGAGCTGGTGGTAGTAACGTGAGTCAAACAAGAAATAGTTCTTGGTAAGTACAAAACGGAGGAGTTCTAGTACTAAGTCATTATGTGCTGCACATTGTTGGCCCCTGGCTCTAAGAAAATGGGCTGAAGCTCTCAGTCCTACCTCGTGTGGAATTGAGGAGTACAGAGCTTCCACATCTATTGACGCCAGAAGCCAATGGGATTCTACCATCACCCCTTCTAGTTTAGTGAGTAAATCTCCCGTGTCTCGTATGTATGAGGGTAGACTTTGTACGAAAGAGCGCAGTATTTGGTCTACATAAATGCCACAGTTTTGTGACAAGCTCCCTACCCCTGATACAATGGGGCGGCCCTTTAATGGGGCCGTCCCCTTGTGTATCTTGGGCAGGCCGTAGAATGTTGCCACTATTGGATGTAGGGAATATAAGTAGTCAAATTCTTCTTTACTTATCAACTGCTGACTTTTCGCCCTTTCTAAAATCTCCTTCAGTTCCAACTGATACTCCCTCGTGGGATCCGTTGTGATAATCTCATAGCCACTTCTATCCTGCAAGATGTCAATGCACATTTGTTTGTATTGCAATGAGTTCATTATCACAACGTTCCCACCCTTGTCTGAGGGTTTTATGATGATGCTCTTATCTAATTCAAGATCTCGTAGGGCCTTACGCTCCTGGGCACTACAGTTAATCCGGAGAGGGGACTGATTAAGTTTCATTAACTCTGTTGTGGTCTGTTTAACGAAGACGTCTATACAGGAGATGTCACCCTGTGGCGGCATTTTCTGACTTTTGTTTTTAAGGGTCGTAAATGGTCCCTTGCCTACTAGGCTAGCTGGTGTTTCCTGCAAGCTGTATAGTAGTTGTACGTCTTCCAAAATCCCCACTGGGATGCCCAAGTCGCGGCTCTCTCTTTTTGCTGTCAGTTTAAAGTGCTTGTGCCACCTCAACTTTCTGGCAAACAAATGGAGATCTCGAATCCACTTAAATAGATCAAACTTTACAGTTGGTATGAAGGATAAACCTTTCCTTAATATCTTTTCCTCCTCCACAGTCAGCGTGCGGGAAGAGAGATTATATACAAACTTGTCCTCTGTCAGCGTTGTTGTGTCCCCGTTAGAGGGGTATTCCTGCTGCGCAGAGGATAAGTAATCCCTTGGTCTAAAAAATTAGAGGGTGGGTTTGTTTGATATGAGTTATAGCGTGTCCCTCTCCCTCTTACCCTGGGTGCCCCTCTTCCTCGTCCTCTAGGCCTTGAGACCTTGTCTCTCTCGTTATCTGAGATATCAGTTTCACTGGAGGATATGTCTGACCTCGTCTGTTTGTTAGTGTCGGATTTGTTGGGAAACGGCAATGGGAAGTTCGTGTGCGCCGTCATATGCTAACTTGCTCCTGGGCTGGTGGGAGGAGACTATTGTCTTTGGTGAGTCTCCTCTAGAGGGTACCGAGAATGTTGTCTTATGGTCTCGCTTCATAGATGACATTTTTGTCATATGGAGCGGGACAGAGACGGAATTTGAGGGCTTTGTAAATTCACTCAATGTGAACCAAATAAATTTACGGTTCACTTCGGTGATTACGAAAGACCGCCTACCCTTTCTGGACATTGAGATCCACAAAAGTACTCAGGGTACCCTAGAAACGACAATCTACCGGAAACCCACATCTACCAACTCATTATTAAGATGGGAAAGTAATCATCCCACCCCATTGAAACGTGGTATCCCAGTAGGCCAATACCTGAGACTGAGACGCAATTGCTCAGAACAAACTGAATTTATACAACAGGCCAAAGAACTGAGAACCAGGTTTCAAAGACGGGGTTATCCGGACAAGATATTGCGTAAAGCATACCAGAGGGCTTTGAAACAAGCACGTACTGAATTGCTGCACTCAACCAACACATCAGATGAGAAATCTCCGGGGTATCATTAGGCTGATAGGGACATATGATGCCTCGGCAGCAGAGTTCAGAGACATCATTGACCAACAGTGGGAAACCCTACTAATGGACCCAGATTTAACAGATGTACTGGGCCCTAGACCAGCCATTACATTTCGAAGGGGCAAAAGCATCAGGGACTATGTGGTACATAGTCACTATGTACCACCAGAGAAACCACGTACATGGCTGGAGAACCCGGTCAAGGGCTGCTTTAGATGTGAAAACTGCAGATTTTTGTGATTTTATGGACCCTGGTAAGTTCTTTAAAGGAAGAGAGTCTGACACGATTTTTCCCATCCGTGATTTCATTAATTGCCGCACCACGGGAATTGTATATCTCATCTCCTGTGAATGCGGCTTGCAGTATGTAAGGAAAACACGGAGGGAATTCCGTCGTCGCATAGGAGAACACCTGAGCGACATTCGAAAAAATAGAGATACCCCAGTAGCCCGACACGTCCACATGAACCATGAGGGACGTGCTCGGGCGATCAGATTCAAAGGTATTGAACGCATCTTGAGACCATTTCGGGGCGGAGACTGGGACAAAAGGATCCTACAGCGCGAATGCTGGTGGATCTTCAGGTTGAATTCATCCGCCCCGTGTGGTCTCAATGAGCAACTCAATTTTGGCTGTTTCCTGTAAAAAACTGAGTAACTGTGATTGACTGAGAATGTCAATGATACAGGTCCTTCATGGCAGTATGTGTTCCTCTGACCGAACATTAATACCATAGATCTATAATGTTGAGGTCAATTAACACTATTCCTATAATATTGATTGATAATGTACAGGTCAAATAATGTATTTAATAAAGTATAGGTTTGATAGACTATTCCTATAACATTCAATCATTGATACTTAAATAGACCATTAGGACTTGTGATTAATTTAGCCAGTTTAAATATTTCATGCAAGCCCACTTTGTCTGTGAAAAAGGCATATAACTGCATTGATGCCTGACACACCACTATGTAATGAGGACACGATTGTGAGCATTGAGGAAGTGTCTCACTTGCCCTCACATAGTATGGGCACGACGGGAGTAAGCCATCCATATCCAGTGCTCCCTAGCCGCGCCCCCTCCGGCTTCCCCGGCGCCTCTGCGCATGCGCTGACATCGCGATCACGTGACTCGTCACGTGACACGCGAGCGGTGCGCGAGACACGCGGGAAGCCCAGGACTGTCCGGCGTCTATTTAAACAGACACATAGTAAGCAGGTAAGACGCTATTCTAATAAGAGATAGACACAATAGACGCTGACTGTCTAGAGAGGGATCGACTAGCCACACGCTTTCATCCAGTTAGTATTAACCCCTTTGATACTTGATCCATCCAGAGTGATACCCTAACCCTGGAGGTGTCTTTTCTGAGTAAGTAGTGAGCATTGTCATACACTACTATAATTTAGATTAAGATTTAGCCCTGTGTCCCCTGATGAGTCTTGGGCTGTGACGAAACGCGTTGGGACATGCGAACCTAACTATTTTTTGACATACCCTTTAGGGCACCATCTTAAGTAGCTCATTGCAATCAAAACTATATTTTGAGGGCGGATAGAGGCTTTTTAGGAGTAGGGTCGTCCAGGGCCTTATTTAGGGACAGGTTCCGGACGGGGCCGCCCCTTTCGGGGCGATGATTCCGTATTAGGAGGTCATCAGGGAAACAATAGCCCCTATAGGGCGGTCTAGGGCCAGATTCAGGGCCCGCCCGCTTCACCTTGAACCTGCTACAAGAACCCACTACTGGATTTACAGCACAAAACGGATGACATCACGATTGATCCAGAATCCAGCATTTGGGAACCCATCCAGACGTGACTTCTAACATACTTACCTGGTTACCTGGTTACTGGTAGGACCTATCCATATTCTTACCCAGCCGGAGTTTATGTGGTCTGGATTTTTAATTAAGTTGTCCTGGTACAGGAGAATTCATGTTGTTTGGTGGTTATCCACTATATTATTGGTATTCATTAAAAGTTAAATTTTAGAATCACTACTGCTATAATTGAGATATTTTCTAGCTTCATTGCGGTAGGGGCAGGGGCATTGTCATAGTGTATATCCCTGCAAGGGCCAAATTGTCTTCTATTGAGGAGTCGCGCTACAAGCTATTCCTATCGGGAAACAAATGACCTGATACAGGTGATCCCCACCAAGAAGCAAAGATTTTGCCGTACTGTAAGTTGTTCCCTCAGAGAGACCCTAAGGTCCGGTAAGAAAAAAGATCATTCCATATAGTCCCATGATATACGTCTATGCTCGGGACTTATTACTAAAAACGTGGGAGATGATTGATCGCTTTTGAATATTATTGGTATTAACAACTTATGGACAAACAGTTCTGATTACACCATTGGAGGAACTCATTTGATACTCTTTGTCTATATAAGCGATCGAGTATAAGAGTTATATTAACATTACATGATTTATTAATACCATTAGTGTATGAATAATGATGCCATATGATTCATGATATAATCGCACATTTTGGAGTATATATCATAATCGATTGTACTTTGAATTATCACCTTCATTAATGTGGTTCAATATTTTATTATTTTTATTGTGTACAAAATTTTGAGGAATTGCTGTAGTAGAATTAGTTGCCACAATCTCTCCTATCTGCAGCAACTCATCAATATATATTTCTATTTAAGCTTTGGGCCCCTTTATTCTTCATTCTTTTTCCTTTTTTTCCCCTTTTGTACTCATGTATTAAATATGTATTAATGATATATTTTTATATATATATATTTTTTTATAGTTTTTTATATTAAATAAATATCTATAAATATTTCCACACAACCCAGAAGGAGGAGTGCCTATCATTCTTCTTTAAGTTGACTATGTAAATATGAAACACTTTTACATGTATTCTACCTACGTTAAGGCATAATTTATGGACCCTTGGTCTCCCACCAAGTCACAGTTTTTTTTCCCATAACACCATGTATGTTTTAACACTATCTCCCCCAATAAATTAAAATTTTGGGAAACTTTGGAATATGAAAAAGCATAACATATGCAACAGAGGTTTTTTTAAACATGTTGTTTGTTAACGCTATCAAACATGCTTTGAACCATAGCTATGTATGTTAGTGTCACTATGTGACATTGACAGTGGCATTATTTGCTATTGCTGTCTTTGCATTCAAGAGCTTAGGGAGCAGGGAGAGAAAATAAAAACCTTTATAAAACAATTACAAAAAAGTGATAACATGATTTCCAGAGCAATTGAAGCAACTATGGTTCAAGTAGAATCGATTCAGGTCCTAACCAAACTCTTCGGAAAATTCAGTGAACCTAAAACAAACCGGATCTCAAAGAGTTTGCTTATCTCTAATAGAAATATCACAACCAGACAATCAGTAATTGGTGGAACAAAGGGGGATTTCCCTTGAAAAGGAGTTATATGAATACCTAATATATGGTTATATACAGCCAAACATAGCTTTCAAATATGATGTGAACAGAGCCTTAGTTTGTTAAAACTGTGTGGTGAAAACTAGCTACACAAATATAAAGGTTATATACAGTGAATGCCTAGTTAATGGTGTACTATATGAAATGAGGACACCACTTCCATGAAACTAATTTTAATGGACTGTATCATCAGAAAATTACTTATTTTTTAAATCAAGTTTTTATGTTAAACATATTTTAAACATTTGTGTCCATTTTTCTAAATTATTATATATTGTGAATGCCGCTTACCTGGGAATGTGTCCATAGATACAAGATCTGGCTGGACAGCATGAATGACTCCTTTTGTAGTATATTTCTGGAACTCAATAATGTCAGGAAATGAACTGGCTCCGGGAACCATAGTAACAACGGGAGATAACCTTTGTTCAAATGCAGTTGATGCAATTTGACTTGGAGGTGGTGGACTAGCAACTGGTAAATGTTTACCACTAGGCTTTTTTGGAATAGGAGGTGGGACCTTTACTTTCTTTTTATCCACAAATGTCAAGCACTGGAGGGTTATTCTTTCTTGAAATAGTTTTCCCTTGGTGAGTTCATCTTCTTCAGCACTGCTCTGTGAGAAACTTCTCATTTCTGAAGTTGCTGTTTGGAAGTAATTTTCTGAAGCTGAGTCTAAAGAAGGTAGGGTTTCCACATGAGTTTCATTATCATAATTCTTTTTGGGATGCGTTGTTCCAATCACCATGTATGCATCTTGAAGAGATGTTTGATCTCTAAGATATTTTTCAGGTGAAGATGGCGACATCACAGGTGATTCCGGTGTCACTGCAGTAGATCTGTAAGACAGGCTGTTAGGTCTTCTTGACAGTGGAGGTTTTTCAGCAACTGGCGGCTTTGTTTTTTTTTCTGGTAAGGGAAAAGCCTCATCTGTCAAATCATTAATGTGATCTACAATATCAGAATTGTCTTCTGTTTCTGATTTGCTGACAGATCTAAGCCGAATTGACCGAAGGTCTGACTGAGTTACCATTGGCATTACAGGCTGCACTGGACTGTTTTTTTGATTATGAGTTTTAGAGCCAAAAGTTGACTCAGAATTGTTTCTGCTACCCTTAACCTTATTCTTCAAAGACTGTCTTAGACCAGTCAGATCCAAATGTATGGGTGGGGTTATTGGCAAATCAAATGACTGTCGAATATTAGGACTTCTGTCTATTGGAGAAACAGCAGGCAGGGATGATTTTCTTTCAGGAACCATGGGCCTTACCTTATTGGTCTGATAAGAACAGTGCCCTAAAATTAATGATGTTGGTACTGTAGTTGGAGTCTCTGACTGACTTGAGTAACCACTAGATGGGGACATCAAACCTGGAGGCTTCCCAGGTGATGCCATCTTGAAATCAGTTTCTGTGTAAACTTGTGAAGGAGTTGTGGCCCTTGAATTGAATAGAGATGTAAGTGACTCTGAACTCCCCCCTACCCTTTTGCACTCTATCACTGTGGTACCTGTTGCTGTACTAGAACCTGACAATGTCCTATTTAAGTCATTGGATCTGCAATCACTGAGATTCCAATTCTGATTAAAATGCATGCTTCTTGATGTTGACATAGTGACATTACCCGATGAATTTGATGGAAGGAGATAACTATCATATTGACTATCATATGCAATACAAAGGCTTTTAGGTCTTTGATCTTTTGATATTGTAAGTACTGACTGTAATTTTTGGCCAGAAGTGTCTTTTATCAAGGAAACACTACGTGCCGGAGGAGAAGGCTTTTTCTTTGGCTTTCTCAGTGAGATACTTCTTGATCTTCTACGCTCTGTGTTTTCTTGCTCAGCTATTGTAGAAACATTTTCTGTGCTTGTGCTTTCCTCAGAGCTCCCACTGGGATAATTCAGAGCATAGTCTCCACTTCCTCTTCTGTTTTCTGTGTAAGTAATATCTACTGAATATATGGAACCAGAGTCTGTGGGCATTGACAGTGACCTTTCTCTAAATGTGCACTCACTGGTAGATGTTGGTAAGGTTGAAGAGTTTGTTATGTTACTTGAGACTGAATGACTAGGATAGAAAACACATTTTGATTTTGTCTTTGCTTGTTCAACAGTTGGTGAAGGGAGTATTGCACATGAACAAGAAGAGCTACCTGAATTTGTTTGCATGTTCTCTTTCTTTATTTTAAAAGAGTCAATATTACAAACTCCAGTAGATGCCATGGTTTTGGTGGAACTTTTTGCTACCTCGGTAGTATGGGCCTGTTGACTTTTTACTGGGCTAGATGTTGTCATATAGTTGAATGAGTTAGAATCTATCATACTTGTATCCATACTGTTTGGTGATTGTAATATATGACCAAGATCACTGAAAGTCTTTCTTAATGGCAGCTGCTGAGGATGAGGTGTTGCTGCCCTTCCTCCTGGATGTCTCCCATGAGATGACTCAGATTTTGCAGGTGGAGACTCAGGTGGAACAGCAGGTGGTTCACTGCATGCCATTCCATTGACATTTCCTATAGAATGGAAAATAAAATATGACTTATAATGTTTTTGATTATCATTATGTTGAAATGCAGTCATGACATGCAATGACAATATGGAAAATAGTTTACTGTTCACTGAGCAGACAATGTATGAGGTAGATGAGGGGGAGGGTGGTAGTATGGAGGATCAAGCAAGTGAGATAGGTAGCTGGATAACACTTAGAAAGCAGTTTAGAGGGAAGAGTGCCAGGGAGGCTAGCCCTGATCTTACTGGCACATGGGGGCATTTTTACTGGCACATGGGGCACTGGGGGCATTTTTACTGGCACTAGGGGCATTTTTGCTGGCACATGGGGACACTGGGGCATTTCTACTGGCACATGGGGGCACTGGGGGCATTTCTACTGGCACATGGGGCACTGGGGGCATTTTTACTGGCACATGGGGCACTGGGGACATTTTTACTGGCACACGGGGGCACTGGGGGCATTTTTACTGGCACTGGGGGCATTTTTACTGGCATGTGGGGGCACTAGGGGCATTTTACTGGGACTGGGGGCATTTTTACTGGCACATGGGGGCACTGGGGGCATTTTTACTGGTACATGGGGGCACTGGGGGCATTTTACTGGCACTGGGGGCATTTTTACTGGCACATGGGGCGTTTTTACTGGCACAAGGGGGCACTGGGGGCATTTTTACTGGCACAAGGAGGCACTGGGAGCATTTGTACTGGCACTGGGGGCATTTTTACTGGCACTGGGGGCATTTTTACTGGCACTGGGGGCATTTTACTGGCACTGGGGGCATTTTACTGGCACTGGGGGCATTTTACTGGCACATGGGTGCACTGAGGGCATTTTTACTGGCACTGGGGGCATTTTTACTGGCACATGGGGGCACTGGGGGCATTTTACTGGCACTGGGGACATTTTTACTGGCACATGGGGGCACTGGGGGAATTTTTACTTCCTAAGATGAGGAAAGAGAAGATCTACATCAGAGGAGACGTCACTGAATGTTAGAGGTATGGGGCGCTGTATTATACTGGATGTATGAGGTATGGGGCGCTGTAATATACTGGATGTAAGAGGTATGGGGCGCTGTATTAGGCTACATTCACACGAACATTGTGTTTTGCAGTCTGCAAATTGCGCAAAAAAAGGATGAAGTTCCGTATGGCATCCATTTTTTTTTTTTACAGATCCACTGTAACAATGCCTATCCTTGTCCGCAAATGGACAAAAATAGAAATGGACATACAGATGCGGACAACACACAGTGTTCATTTAAGTGAATGGGTCCACATCTGAGCCGCAAAATATGCAGATCGGAGGCCGCAAAAACAACTGTGAATGTAGCCTTACCCTGTATGTTCTGTCGTGATATACGTAATGTTAGGAGGGAAAAGGTTAGGGTGAGAATTTGGCATGGGGGAGGGGGGTCAATTTTTTGACTTGGCCAACAGAAAAGCTAGGTGCACCAGCGCTGGGGGGGGCCCAAGCTGAACTCTTGCACCAGGGCCCATGAGCCTTTAGCTACGCCCTTGGGTACAGATAGGGCAATATGTTACAAAGTCCAGGATCGCTGAACAATGTATTGTCTTCCTGGTGCTTGAGTTTGACATATCACTAACTGGGTTGATAGATTACTGGGAGGGGCTGGCGAAGACCCAGCGGTCGTGGTCCACATTGGAACCAATGACAAAGTTAGCACAAAAAATGATTTTAGGGACTTGGGTCACAAGCTCAGGACAAGGATCTCAAAGGTAGTATTTTCTGAAATACTACTGATACCACGAGCCACACCAGAAAGGCAGCGGGAGATTAGTAAGGAAAACAAGTGGCTCAAGAAGAAGGGGTTTGGGTTTCTGGAGAAATGTCAGCAGTTTTGAGGGAGACGATGGCAAGAAGGTTGGAGAAGTGTTTAAAGGGTTTCTGTCATCAGAATTTACCATAGTAAACCAAGTGTCATTTGCAATACGCAAATGACACCTGATGACAGATCTGTTTGTTTTATACTTTTCTGTAAAGTTGTTAGTGAGAAAACTCAGTTTTTAAAATATGTAAATTAGCTCCCCTAGGTGCAGTAGGCATGAACCCTGCACCTAGTAGCGGCCGTAATGCCTCCTCTTACCCCTCCTCCGTAGCGTTGATTGACAGGGCCAGGCAGCCAGCTCTTTCGGCTCCCGGCCCTGTTAGAGTCTGAAATCCGGGAGCCGGGCGGCCGGCGGCTCAACGCGCATGCGCGGATTGCTCCCGGCTCCCGGCTTCCTCAATGCGCCCGCATTGCTGATCGCAATGCGCAGGCGCGGGATTTCAGACTCGAACAGGGCCGGGAGCCGAAAGAGCTGGCTGCCTGGCCCTGTCAATCAACGCTACGGAGGAGGGGTAAGAGGAGGCATTACGGCCGCTACTAGGTGCAGGGTTCACGCCTACTGCACCTAGGGGAGCTAATTTACATATTTTAAAAAACGGAGTTTTCTCACTAACAACTTTACAGAAAAGTATAAAACAAACAGATCTGTCATCAGGTGTCATTTGCGTATTGCAAATGACACTTGGTTTACTATGGTAAATTCTGATGACAGAAACCCTTTAAAGTGTTTAAAGAGGACCTGTTGCCAAAAAATGCAATGCAATCTGATAGAGCAGGAGAAGCTGAGTGGATTCATGTATATATTGGTGGGATAAGATTCAGTAAAAGTTGTATTTTTTACATTTACATCTGCAGCCCTGTGAAGTGTTATCAGTACAGGGAGGAGATGTTATCAGTGACTGACAGCTATCTCTCTATGTGAATACATTGGAAAAGTACACCATATTATAGTGCGTTGCAACTAGTAAGGGTTCTTCAACCCAATTACAGTGTTAAATAAATTCAGTGCACATGTAAGTGTGAATCAAAAATATATCTTTTAATCTTTCAAAAGGTATTTATATATTATTTTCCATTGTGTCAGCAAAAAAATTTAAAATAAAGGTAACTCATAATATCAAGAGTTGTTTCTCAGATGGATGATGATGATAACTTTGTTTAGGTCATGGTGATCTTTTTCAAGTCTCATCAAAGTATAATGTTGGGAGGGATGGTGCAGAGACAAGTGTTATTGTTACAGGGAGGAGGTATTATCAGTGACTGACAGCTTTCTCTCTATGCACACAATCAATCGATAACACCTCCCTCTTGTACCGATGCTGTTCACGGAAGGTAGAAAAAACAGAGATGTACTATAAACGTAAAAATTACAACTTTTACTGAATCTTTCCCCACAAATATATACAGGGATACACTCTGATTCTCCTGCTCTATAACATGGTGCTTTCAAATTGCATTGCATTTTTGGGGACAGGTCATCTTTAAACTAGGGACTGGGTGGATGTATACCAACTAGAGATGTGCAAATTTTAAAAAAATACGATTCAGACAGTTCACTGAATTTTCCAAAATAATTTGATTCAATTAAAATTTATTAATGACAAATTGCTTTAGAAATCAGCAATTTCCCAGCTGCAGAGAGCCTGTATATTGGTGTAGAACACTATGCATTGCTGAAACATGAATAGGTAGTCCATTGTGGTTGTGACAGGCAGTTGAGAGGCATCACTCTTAGAATCACTTCAGACTTAACTTATTTAGCCAGTTACGGAACCAAAACTGACCAAATAACTCAAGTGTAAAGTTATCCTTATGGGCCAATGTTAGCGTCAGGTATAAAAAAAATGCGCAGTAGCCCAAGATTGTACTATAGAGTGAAAGAGTACACTCCTTTTACACCATTGTCAGCTGATTGCATATAGATTTCTCCATAACCTGTTCTGTTAGGTCTTGTTCACACATCAGTTATTTGATCAGTTATTTCCATCAGTTATTGTGAGCCAAAACCAGGTACGGGTTAAAAACAGAACAGGTGCAGATCTTTACATTACACCTTATCTCTGTGTAGCCTCCACTCCTGGTTTTGGCTGAGAATAACTGATGGAAATAACTGATCAAATAAATGATGTGTGAACAAGGCCTTACACGCTGAAACAAGTAGTGCCCCCATGACATAGTGGAGAGGGTGTCAGCAGTAAGTTTGTGTTGATGTCACTGTTGCACTTCTTCTGAATCGTCATAAGAACAAAAAACATATCCTGTGTTTTGAGCATCCACCTTCACATTGTCAGCATTTGGACAGTAATCCATCAGTTTTGCTAAGGTAAAAAAAAAACCAAGGGTGGATCGAAAACAGAGATGGCACTTAACTGGAAAGTATGCATGTCTTCTGTGTTTTGTACCCACTCCTGCTAGTAACATAGTTTATATTAACATAGTTTATAAGGCCAAAAAAAGACATCTGTCCATTCAGTTCGGCCTGTTATCCTGCCAGCCGATCCAGAGGAAGGCAAAAAACCCTGTGAGGTAGAAGACAATTTTCCTCACTTAAGGGGAAAAATTCCTTCCTGACTCATAGTTACATAGTTAATACGGTTGAAAAAAGACATAAGTCCATCAAGTTCACGCAAGGGATAGGTGGGGATTCAAATCACAGAAGCAAGTGAGACTCAGATTTCTACACCTTTTCATAAGCATTAATTTTGTCTACTTTTAAGAATTCATCTAAACCCTTTTTAAAACTGTCCACTGTTCCTGCTCTGACCACGTCATGAGGAAGTCTATTCCACAGATTTACAGTTCTTACAGTTTTGACGCTTCTGGAGGCTGAACTTTTTCTTCTCCAGTCGGCATTTTACATGGAACAGGTTTTCTCTGTATTTTTTT
This sequence comes from Rhinella marina, assembly GCA_900303285.1. Classification (NCBI taxonomy): domain Eukaryota; kingdom Metazoa; phylum Chordata; class Amphibia; order Anura; family Bufonidae; genus Rhinella; species Rhinella marina. The sequence continues at coordinate 16,074 of ONZH01000476.1, forward strand.
GTTTGGCTCATTTATATATTTGTATAGGTTTATCATTTCCCCCCTTAGACATCTCTTCAAAAGACTAAATTAATTAAATTATTTTAATCTTTCTTCATAACTATGACCCTCCAGGCCCCTTATCAGTTTAGTTGCTTTCCTCTGTACTTTTTCCAGCTGCAGTAATTTGATGCTCAGTGTTTTATAGGCTAGGCTCTTGTCCCTCTCCCCCCTGAGGTCATATCAATTATATTTATTTTTTTATATATACTTTCATATATATACATATATATTTTCATGAACATCAAAAGGGAATTTTGATCAGAAGCTGGAATTCCTTCTGCCATCATTCCTATCAATCTAGAAGCGAACCCGGCCGGGAGGGGCTCTGTCTGAAGGCGTCTTGAGTTTTATCCAACAGACAACCTCCCCAGTAAGGATAGGGCTACAAGACGACCTTTGTCGTGCGACATTTTGTCGCAGTAATATCGCACGACAATTTTTATAAACATAGTCTATGGTGTCACACTGTGACATGCTGCAACTGCGACATGACTGTCACAAAAACTCCATCCAAGATGGGTTTTTCTGTGACTGTCGCGTCGCAGCATGTCGCATGTCACAGTGCGACATCATAGACTATCATTATAAAAATTGTCGCGCGACATTGGTGCAACATCAATGTCATGCGACACATGTTGCAGTGTAGTTGTGCCCTATGTGTCGCGCAACTTATTGTCGCCATGTAGCCCTAGTCTAAAGTGAGTCAGTTATGGTCCTTTTGTTATGCACTTGATAAGACTACATATATTATTTATTGATATATTTATATTCTTGTTATTATTTTTTCATTTAACTACATTTTATTATAATTATAATTCGAATAGCCTACACTTGGCAATGAACTTTTTAGACTTCATATGTAAATCTCCAAGTTTCCAGTATCATAATAATTGATTATAATATATTTTTGACTAATATCTTATCTACGTTCTTTTACTTATTACTAGAGATGAGCGAGCATACTCGTCCGAGCTTGGTGCTCGTTCGAGTATTAGTGTACTCGTAAGTGCTCGCTGCTCGGACGAGTATCTCGCCATACTCTAGGAAATGGCAACTTCCGCATCATGCTTTTTTGGCGCCTATATACACAGCCAATCACAAGCCAGGAGACTCTGCGGTACACCCAGCATCACATGGGGCCCTTACATGTCGATAGCAGGGGTTGGCTGGCCTGATCAGGTGACCCTGGAATATACTAGTGACTGGCCGTGGTGCTCGGCTCAGATGCCGTCTGGATGTCGTTAGGGATAGAGCTGCTGCCTTTCAGGGACAGTGTTAGGGCCTGAATTTAGTTCTCTGTTAGGCAGGAATCACCCACAAAGAACCCAACAGCCCTTCTAAGGGCTAGAAGAAATTTTTTTTTTTTATCTCCTGGCTTGGCTGGCTGGCACTAGTAGTGCAGCTATCGCCCATATTCTAAACCCTGTTTTTTTTTTTTATTG
>ONZH01000477.1:0-15920 GCA_900303285.1 Rhinella marina
GAGCTGACGTTTTGTGCTCTTCTTTTCCCAGGTTTTAGAAGGAGGCGCACGATGCCCTCGTAGCGATGACGCAGGGGGCGGAGCTAGGCCGGGACTGGCTGGCGCTGCAGAGGGAGCTGCAGAACTCTCTAGAAGCTCAGAAGAGGCAGGCGGTCCTGGTGGAGAAGTTACAGGCAAAGGTGGGGTCCAGACCTCCGTCCTAACGAATGCTCATGCACACGGACGTATGTATTTTGCGGTCTGCGTGACATCCGTATCGCATCCAAGATTGTAACAATGCCTGTCCTTGTAGGCGAAACAGACAAGAATAGGACATGTTCTATCTTTTTTGCCGGAACGGCCATGCGGACATACGGAAACAGAAACATTTCCGTTTTTTTGTAGACCCAATGAAGCGAATGGTTCTGCATATGGGCCGCAAAAAAAAAAAAAAAAAAACGTAACGGACACGGAAAATATTACGTTTGTGTGCAAGATCCCTAAATGTGATATCTCTAACCTACGACTGTCACGGCATGTTGAGAGTTGTAGTTTCACAAGGGGTGGAGGGACACGCGGAGGATCATGGAGGGACGAGCTGCTTTGTGGAGGATCCACTCAGGGCTGTCCACTAAGCTTCATATTCAGGGTCTGGTTCCCCTGCTGACTGATGATTATTGTAGGGCCCACAGCTCAGGGGCCCCCCGCTGACCGACGTCTCCTGCCAGAAAACATGGCTGACTGGTATAGGGGGACGAGATCAGGACACTCCTCATTCAGTATATTTCAAAGTATAGACTTCAGGAGTGGTGCAAAGATAGGGCAAGGAATCTGAAGGGAAATAGCTCCTCCCATGGCTTAAAGGGCTTGTTCACCCCTGGGGACCTTTTGGGCATCCCCCTTCCAATGTGGCCAGACCTGCAGAGGGTAGCACACTTACCTGCCTCCCACCACTGGGTTCTGGCTTTTCGATGTGAACATCCGGTGTGACACTGGTATTGTGGCTGCTGCAGACAATGACATGTGCCCCTCCCATGTGTCCTGTCATTGGGTCACATGATGCATGGAGGATACGTCATTGGCTGCAGTAGCCACATGACCCATCTCAAATTGGGGAGGTCAAAGTAGTGCAGCAGCTGAGAGATGTAAGTCAGAAGGGCGCCGGTCAGTATGCTTAACTTTTAAGGTCTGGCCATGTGGAAAGCCGAACCCCTTCCCCCCCCCGCCAAGGAATTAACAACTTCTTTAAATATTGATGCCCTATCCTTTGGATCCGCAGAGTATCCGATTAGTGAGGTTACAACTCCCCTGCTAATCAGCTGCCGGAAGGGGCCACTGCTCTTAGATGAGGCCTGTGACGCCATGTCAGTCAGACGCGTGACTTTTCTGCAGCTCGGTCCATTCAAGTAAATTGGACTGAGCTGCAATACCAAGCACGGCCACTATGCAATGTGCGGCGCTGCACCTGGAATACTATGAAGAGGCTGCCTCCCATCCTGACGGCTGATTTAAGTTCCAGGAAGCCTCTTTGACTGTTGCCCCCCCCCCCTTCAATAGGGATATCTCTTAGGCCCCATTCACACAACTGTATTATTGCAATAATACGGCCGTCTGAATGGGGCCTTAATATTATAAAAATGAGTTTCTGTCTGTCTGTTCTCTATGCGCGACCAAACTACGGGACCGATTTTCACCAAATTCGGCACACAGGTACATCAGGTGTCCGGGAAGGTTTTAGACCAGGTCTCAGCTCTCTAGGACGTACCGTTCCCAAAATATGATTTCCATTAGCCAATATTAGTCTGGGAGCATTTCACTTCAAATCCCAACTGCCATTTTCTCCACATACACACTGGTTTCCATAACAACCCAGCCAGGTAATTAGCAGCCAGCTGAGGAGCTGCCAGCCATTTCTATTCGCTGCTTTTAAAGGGGCAGAGCGCTGTGGATGACACTGTTAAAGGGGGTATTCCGGTTACCACAAATATAACTTATGACTAAGACTAAGACCGTTCAGTAGTAATAAAAGATGTTTTCTTCCACTGCTATCCATTGCGTGTCCTCATAAATTACCATGGCATCGACCTGTAATTCAGACCACCCTCAAAAGAAGGACTTAAAAACCCCACCCCCAAGGTCCCGCTAAACCACGCCCCCGAACCGGTCAGGTCACGCCCCCTCCCACTCCACAGCCAATGGGGATTGAAAAAATGAAGGTAAAAATCAACTTCTGTCAGCTGCATTGACTTTCTCTCTGCAACGACACACAGAAACATTAAATGAAATAGATGAAATATACCCAGGCAAAGCCGGGTCCTTCTGCTAGTTCTATATAAAACCCAGTGCAGACAAAATAAATAATGCCGTTTTTTTAGTATTAGAGGAGCTGTTTCTATAAGTTCTATGTTGTTGGATCTTCTTGTAGAATTTATCGCTGTAGTTTTTGTATCTGTTTCTCCATTTCCAGGTTGTTCAGTACAGAAATCGCTACCAGGATCTGCAGCAGAGCCAAGAATTCAGTCTGGTAAGAGAACAAAAGCAGAGAGAAAAACCTACAGAGCCCCTCTAATGGCTGCTTTCTTTCGTAAAAAAAGCGCCCCGCCTGTCCACAGGTTGTGTCTGGTACTGCAGTGAATAGGACCGAAGCTGTGTATACTACATACACAATCTGGGGGCAGCTGTGGTGCTGTTTTTGGAAGGAATCAGCCATGTTATTGTAAATCTTGAACAAGCTTATTCAAATTTAAAGGAACACTCTTTGCCAAGCCCAGGGCCTAAAGGGGCGGGAGCATGACACAGTGCCCCAGAGCTATGGCACTTACTAATATTATACTGTGAGCTTCATTTGATTGATGTCCTGATTTAAAGGGGTTTCCGAGTTTATTTTTTTGTCTCTTGTATGTTTCTAACTAATCAAATATAACAGCTTTTCCAGTACGTTGTGCTTCTACAGCTGCTGCTTTCTCAGGTTTCACTCAGGGTCACATGACCTGTGATGTCAGCTTCTCTCCCTGCTCTGCTAAAGTTTGTGCACAAGCAGATAAGAGTCTGTACACAAGACATCACTGTGCTGGCCACGCCCCCTGCCCTGTGCTGGTCACGCCCCCTGCTCTGCCGGCTCCTGCTCTCTGCTCTCTCCCTGGATTCTTTCAGATAAAACATTAACCCCTTTAGCCAGAGCACATACAGGGCTCAAGGCTTTACAACAGTAGCAATGAACAGACATAGGATCTGCCCTCCTCATCCTGTAGACACAGAGATCTGCAGAGTATTGCACAAGAAAGGTAGAGGGAAGATCCTGTGTGTATCAGCAGTGTCATTGTACAGCTGGGACTTGTAGTCTTACACATACAACAATGTCACTCAGATTAGCACTTGTATTCACTCCCTTTGCAGAGCAGGGGGGGAGAGGCAGAGATTGTTGTTACTGCAGGTAAACAAAGAGCCAGGGAAATGAGGAAATACAGATTTTTTTTTTTTTGCCTAAAACTTGCTTAGCTTATATATTGCTACCCATCAGATTTACAATGCTATTTATTTTTTTTCGTAACTCAGACAACCCCTTTAAAGTTGCAGAATAATTGTGCCATAGTTAAACAGTACAGCGGGGAGCACGTGCATCATGATGCGGCCCTGATGATGTCATCAGATAATCTCCCGTTCTTGTCGATGCTGTCATAGGAGGTGTCTGTATACAGTTGTATTGTTTCCACCACAGAGCCGGGGGGAACTGGAGTTGGAGAAAGCTCTTCGAAAGTTGGAAGAAGAACAGCAGAGGTGAGCAGAGGAGCAGGAAGGACTCTGCTGGGATGATGGGGGTTGTGTTCTGTCCTCAGTAATGACTACACTTCGTTGGTGCAGATGTGCGAGCTTGGCTGCTGTCAATTCTCTACTGAGGGAAGATCTGGTCCAGACCCAGGAGTCTAATAAGCTGCTGGGGGAAGACATTCACAAACTGACCGACGACTGGTCCAGCGCCATACGAGAACTGGAGAGAAAGGAGGAAGAATGGCAAGCCGAGAGAGAGGTGAGTAGCATCGGCATTTAACCCCCTAACTGGTTTGCCAGAGTCCAGCTCGGGCAGTGTGAAAAGTAGCTAACTGGAGGGAGGAGGGCTGCTTTAGATGCTGCTACCTCCTGAGTGGTAGCAGCTAAAAACATGCAACTGGTCTTGTTTGAAAACGGTTGTTCCAAACTTTCAGACAATACTAGAATGACAGCAATATATTCAGGACCGAGGAAGATATCACTGATAGAAATCGGGATGCTGTGAAGGCAGCTGAACATGAAAGTAAAAACAAGTTGCTTGGACTTTAGCTGTCATTTTGGTCTTGTATGAAAGCCTGGACTGTCAGCTTTTAAACAAGACCAGTTGCATGATTCTAGCTGCTACCATTCAGGATGTAGCAGCATCTAAAGCAGACCCCCCCCCCTCCAGTTAGCTACTTTTCACACTGCCCGAGCTGGACTCGGGCAAAACAGTTAGGTGGTTAAAGAGTTTTTGACGTCCTATCCTCAGTATAGGTTATCTGTATCTGATTGGTGGGAGTCTGACTCCTGACAACTCTTCCGATCAGCTGGTTGAGGAGGCATTCCTGTCATCTCAGCGGCCCCTTCATAACATACCTAGCACAGCGCCGTACATTGTATAGAGGCTGTGCTTGGTATTGCAGCCCAGGCCCATTCACTTGGATGGGGCTTTGCTGTACACAGGTCATGTGACTAATGGACGTGACATCACTAGTCTAGGAAGAGGCCACAGTGTTCACCATAGCGCTGCAGCCTCTTCAAACAGCTAATCGGCGGGGGTGCCAGGAGTCTGACCCCCACTGATGAGATGCTGATGAGCTATCCTTTTAACCCTTAAAGTGATGATAGGCCATCAGTATGAAAATCCTGGAAAACCCCTTTAATACTTCTTTATAGCAGTCAGAGCACCACATCCTCCGCCTCAGCCTGTAGCCAGTCCTTTTGTTTCTTTGCCATGTTCTGTAGATTAACTGTTTGAACACCAGGTTGTAAAGGTCCCTTTACACGGGGATGGAAGTGTTCCTGCTGCTCGCTGGTGGAGGAGACACCTTTACATGCAGAGATCTCCTCCAGAGTATGGGGAGGAATGATCACTAATGACATAGCTTTTCCCATACTGACTCGTTGCCACAGACATGTGTCTGTGCAGGAAGGGGGATAAGGACGTCGCTGGCGACAGATTCCCTTTAAAAAAAAAAAACATCCTGAACCATCTCCCAGTAAGTAATTCTGTGCCGTCTTGTTCTTTTTTGTCACTTTTGTCAGGTTTATAAAGGTCAAATACAGGATGAGCGCTCCCGTCTCCTGCGGCCTGTGGACCGAGGTTGTGACGTTTCATCGACATTTAATGAACTAAAGACTGCAACAGAAAGGTACAGATCCTTTATACTACACCACACAGGAGAGCTGACAGATCTCTATACTACACCACACAGGAGAGCTGACAGATCCTCTATACTTACACCACACAGGAGAGCTGACAGATCCTCTATACTACACCACACAGGAGAGCTGAGACAGATCCTCTATACTACACCACACAGGAGAGCTGACAGATCCTCTATATTACACACACAGGAGAGCTGACAGATCCTCTATACTACACCACACAGGAGAGCTGACAGATCCTCTATATTACACCACACAGGAGAGCCGACAGATCCTCTATACTACACCACACAGGAGAGCTGACAGATTCCTCTATACTACACCACACAGGAGAGCTGACAGATCCTCTATACTACACCACACACAGGAGAGCTGACAGATCCTCTATATACTACACCACACAGGAGAGCTGACAGATCCTCTATACTACACCACACAGGAGAGCTGACAGATCCTCTATACTACACCACACAGGAGAGCTGACAGATCCTCTATACTACACCACACAGGAGAGCTGACAGATCCTCTATACTATACTACACCGCACAGGAGAGCTGACAGATCCTCTATACTACACCACACAGGAGAGCTGACAGATCCTCTATACTACACCACACAGGAGAGCTGACAGATCCTCTATACTACACCACACAGGAGAGGCTGACAGATCCTCTATACTACACCACACACAGGAGAGCTGACAGATCCTCTATACTACACCACACAGGAGAGCTGACAGATCCTCTATACTACACCACACAGGAGAGCTGACAGATCCTCTATACTACACCACACAGGAGAGCTGACAGATCCTCTATACTACACCACACAGGAGAAGCTGACAGATCCTCTATACTACACCACACAGGAGAGCTGACAGATCCTCTATACTACACCACACAGGAGAGCTGACAGATCCTCTATACTACACCACACAGGAGACAGATCCTCTATACTGACAGATCCTCTATACTACACCACACAGGAGAGCCGACAGATCCTCTATACTACACCACACAGGAGAGCTGACAGATCCTCTATACTACACCACACAGGAGAGCTGACAGATCCTCTATACTACACCACACAGGAGAGCCGACAGACCCTCTATACTACACCACACAGGTGAGCTGACAGATCCTCTATACTACACCACACAGGAGAGCTGACATATCCTCTATACTACACCACACAGGAGAGCCGACAGACCCTCTATACTACACCACACAGGTGAGCTGACAGATCCTCTATACTACACCACACAGGAGAGCTGAAAGATCCTCTATACTACTCCACACAGGAGAACTGACAGATCCTCTATACTACACCACACAGGAGAGCCGACAGATCCTCTATACTACTCCACACAGGAGAGCCGACAGATCCTCTATACTACACCACACAGGAGAGCCGACAGATCCTCTATACTACCACCACACAGGAGAGCTGACAGATCCTCTATACTACACCACACAGGAGAGCTGACAGATCCTCTATACTACACCACACAGGAGAGCTGACAGATCCTCTATACTACACCACACAGGAGAGCTGACAGATCCTCTAGACATATCCTATTATACTACACCACACAGGAGAGCTGACAGATCCTCTATACTACTCCCACACAGGAGAGCCGACAGATCCTCTATACTACACCGCACAGGAGAGCTGACAGATCTCTATACTACACCACACAGGAGAGCTGACAGATCCTCATACTACACCACACAGGAGAGCTGACAGATCCTCTATACTACACCACACAGGAGAGCTGACAGATCCTCTATACTACACCACACAGGGGAGCTGACAGATCCTCTATACTACACCACACAGGAAGCTGACAAATCCTCTATACTACACCGCACAGGAGAGCTGACAGATCCTCTATACTACACCACACCGGAGAGCTGACAGATCCTCTATACTACACCACACAGAAGAGCTGACAGATCCTCTATACTACACCACACAGGAGAGCTGACAGATCCTCTATACTACACCACACAGGAGAGCTGACAGATCCTCTATACTACACCACACAGGAGAGCCGACGATCCCTATACTACACCACACAGGAGAGCTGACAGATCCTCTATACTACACCACACAGGAGAGCTGACAGGTTTTCATTAATCTGATTAAAGGGATTCTGTCACCACCATTTTCCATATTAAGTTATTTATACCACTGGATTTATCTCATCATAAGGATCTCCAAATGGTTATTGTTATAGGGCCCAGATGAAGATTTGTGGTGTAAAAATCGTTTTTTATCAACTTTCAATCACTTACATTAAGGAGCCCAAGGGGAGTTGACCATCATTGCTGGAGCCCGGGCTCGGCGATTCCGTTGGAGCCCCGGACCGCCCACCTAATTAATATTCACTTCACTGAGTGAGTCAGTGAAGCTCCGGCGCGGCTGAAATCCCGCGCAGGCGCAGTACATCAAGAGGCCTGCGCCCGTGCGGTCTGCGGGCAGCGGCCTCACCTGATGTACTGCGCCTGCGCGGGATTTCAGCCGCGCCGGAGCTTCACTGACTCACTCAGTGAAGTGAATATTAATTAGGTGGGCGGTCCGGGGCTCCAACGGAATCGCCGAGCCCGGGCTCCAGCAATGATGGTCAACTCCCCTTGGGCTCCTTAATGTAAGTGATTGAAAGTTGATAAAAAACGATTTTTACACCACAAATCTTCATCTGGGCCCTATAACAATAACCATTTGGAGATCCTTATGATGAGATAAATCCAGTGGTATAAATAACTTAATATGGAAAATGGTGGTGACAGAATCCCTTTAAGGTCCTATTTCCAGTGTTTCATTCTTTTTTTTTTTCAGGGATTTATCTGCATTCCGTGCCGAATGGACAAGATGTGTCCGCCTTCTCCAAACTTCATGTTCCTGTCTTATCTCATGGAAGCCACAGAATCCTGGAAAAGTGACGGAGCCCCCAAAGTACCTTCTCGTTACCTGGGGTCATGGGATAGAGTCAGTAGAGATGACAGGACAGGTGGAAGGAGCCTCTGTGACGGATTCTATGTTAAATACAGGTGGACATAAAGAGGAATCATCAAAATCACACATTAAGGCCCTGCAAGTGGAAGTACAAACCAAAACCTTGTACGAACAGGGGTTGGAGGAGGACCTAAAGCTGCTTAGGTCTCAGTTTGAGGCAGCAGAGCAAAATGCCAGCTTGTTGAAGTCACAGCTGGCGACAGCAGAGCAGGAAGAAAGAACAATTAGGTTGAATTTGGAGACTGCACATGAAGAAGCAGGCACCATGAGGACTCAGCTGGTGGCAGCAGAGCAGGAAGCAAGCATAATGATGACACAGCTGGTGGCAGCAGAACAGGAAGCAAGTATGATGAGGACACAGCTGGTGGAAGCAGAGCAGGAAGCAAGCATAATGATGACACAGCTGGTGGCAGCAGAGCAGGAAGCAAGTATGATGAGAACACAGCTGGTGGAAGCAGAGCAGGAAGCAAGCACCATGAGGACACAGCTGGTGGCAGCAGAACAGGAAGCAAGTATGATGAGGACACAGCTGGTGGAAGCAGAGCAGGAAGCAAGCACCATGAGGACACAGCTGGTGGCAGCAGAACAGGAAGCAAGCACCATGAGGACACAGCTGTGGGCAGCAGAACAGGAAGCAAGTACGATGAGAACACAGCTGGTGGCAGCAGAACAGGAAGCAAGTATGATGAGGACACAGCTGGTGGCAGCAGAGCAGGAAGCAAGCACAACAATGTCTCGAGTGCAAGTAGAGCAACAGGAAGAACACAGAAAGTGGTCAGATCTGGGGAACATATGGAGTTTGCAGCTTGACAGAGAGGAACATCAAAGAACCATGAACACTTTCCAGCTGGAGACACCGCCACAGGAAACGGGCGTAATAAGATTACCTTTAATGGTGGCTTCAAAGGAGTCTAGCACTGTGACATCACCACTAGAAACAACACTTCCAAGTACGCTGTCACCGCCGCTAGCATCAACTCAGCTGATGACATCACTGCTAGAGCCCACACCTCTGGAAACTATCAAGCTGATGTCACTGCTGGAGACAACTCAACAGGAAGTTAGCATGTCAGGGCAGGAAGTAGATTTAGTGGACAAGGTGCAGTCACAATTAATAGTATCAAAAGAAGATTTAATTAGGTCGTCAGAGTCCGAGATAAAGTCACTGACGTCAAAGGTTCAAGCATCTGAGCAGGAAGTGCACTCATTAATGGTCCGGCTGGAGGCTTCACGCCAAGAAGTGCGTTCACTGGAGATAAAGGCGCAGGAAATGGAAACGTACAGAGGTCATGTTGGAAAGCTGGAGAAGGAAGTGAGCTCTTTGAGGGCGGAGCTGGAAGAGCGGTCTAAAGAGGTGGAGCTGCTGAGGTCAAGCTTGATGACACAGGAAATGGAAGAAGAATCGCGACTTCACAGCCTGGAGCGGGAACTGCAGGAGATTCAGTAAGTAGACTCCGTAACCAAAATACACATTAGGTCCTGAGGACTGAGCCTGGAACTGATGCTCCTGCTCCGGGGACTGAGCCTGGAACATGACCAGGGGCAGGAGTCTCCGGCCCAACCTCAGTTCACGTCTCTGTTTTTTCTCCCTTTTAGTCGGCGGTCTCTTGACGCTGTGCAGTCTGAGCGCTCTGATCTTCTCCAAGATTTAGTGATGCTGCGGGAAGAGCTGCTGCGTTCTCGTCTCGAAGCCAGTCTGTCTCAAGACGAAAGGAGCGGCTTGCAGGGCGCTCTCCTCAAGGTAACCTCCCTCTGGACTCTCTAATATGAAGTCATTACAATAGCTGTCAGTCTGCAGTGTTGTACAGGTTATACGGTTGTTGCTTTCACAGGCAGAGAGGCAGATTGCAGAGCTGATGGTGGAGCAGAGCCGACACAAGGCCGAGGTGGACGACCTCCAAGACGCAGTGGCGAAGATGGGAGACTTGAATCGAGCCTTGTCTTTAGATAAAGTGGAGCTGAACAGTCTCCTGCAGCAGGTGAACTAAATGCATAGAGTGATGTTTGCAGGTGTCCTGTGTACCGTGGGGCATATTCTGTGGAATCACAATCTGAAATATACATGTGCTCTTCTGTGTAAGGTGCGTCCAGTGGATACAGATCTGCCCTTGATATGTGACGGAGGCACAGTTCTTGTAAGGAGCCTACATGTGTGCATTACATGAGCAGGACACGGTTTTATGCACTACACTGAGCAACCAAATAAAGATAGAGCATGTCCTGTTCTTGTCCGCAATCACGGATCTGAATAGGCATTTTCTATTAAAGTTGCGGATCTGCAAAACACTAAAGTCGTATGAATGCACCCTAAAGGCTATAGACCAGGTTACCATTGACCCCATATACTAACAAGTGAACAGATGACAGTCTTAAAAAAGACCTCTCCCCGCTCCTGACATGTCTGTCTTAATAGCTTCATGCATTCCCCGTGTAATAACTATTCTGGAACATCTATTCTTATGGCTCTGTTCTGTACCATTCCTTTATTATTACTACTAGAAGTGATGAATGAATTACTAGCAGTCTGCAGTAAGGGTACAGAGGGGAGGTAATCAGTTGGGGGCGTGTATCTGCACAGACTGACAATGACAGCACTGATTGGATACAGTGAGACTGTACAGGTACACATCCCCAACTGGTTACCTCCCCTCTATACCCTTACTGCAGACTGCTAGCAATACATTCATAACTTCTAGTAGGGATAATAAAGGAATGGCACAACATAGAGAAATACGAATAGATGTTCCAGAATTGTTATTACATGGGGAATGCATTAAGTTATTAAAACAGACATGTCAGGAGCGGTGACAGGTCCTCTTTAATGTTCGTTTAGCCGCTTTTAGGGAAGATTTTGACTTCATTTTGTTCCTGCAGAGGGAAAAAGAGCTGGAGTCTATCCGAGACCTTCTACAAGAATCACAGAGGGAGGTGAGGAACGCCCAGCAGCGTTTACAGCAATGTGAGGAGGAGCGTTCCCAGCAGATGGTGGAGCTCAGCAAGGGACAGCGCCTCCTGCAGGACTGTGAAGTAGCAAGAGAAAGCCTGGAAACCGAGTTGTCTTTCGTCCGGGGGGACAGAGACAGACTGCAAGCTGAGCTGAAACAGGTGAATGGAAGCAAACTAGACCCAAAGTTATCGGCGCGGTAAATGTTCCTGACCTCCATCACTATACAGTGTACGGCGCCGTGCTTGGTGTATGGATGTGAGGAAGCCGCAACGCACACAGCAGCACCGCGTCCTCTTCAAACAGCTGATTGGTGAGGAAGCCGGGTGTTAGACTCCCGCCGATCAGAAACTGATAACCTATCCTGAGCATAGGCCGAAAAACAAGCATACATCTGTGTAAGACTACTTTCACACTAGCGTTTTTGCTGGATCTTGCAGGGTTCAGCAAAATGCTTCCGTTACTGATAATACAAGCGTCTGCATCTGTTAAGAACGGATCCGGTTGTATTATCTTTAACATAGCCAAGACGGACCCGTCATGAACTCCACTGAAGGTCAATGGGGGACGGATCCATTTTCCATTGTGTCAGAGAAAATTGATCCGTCCCATTGACTTGCATTGTGGGTCATGCCGGATCCGTTTTGCTCCGCATCCCAGGACGGAAAGAAAACCGCTGCATGCTGCGGTTTGTTCTCTGGTTTGGGAATGGAATGCATTTTGGAGCTCTCCGTTCTGCTCAGTTACGTTTTGTCCCCATTGACAATGAATGGGGGCAAAACGGAAGCGTTTTTCTCCGGTATTGAGACCCTATGACGGATCCCAATGCCGGAAAATATTACCGCTGGTGTTAACCCCTTAAGGACCCAGCCATTTTTCACCTGAAGGACCAGGCCATTTTTAGCAAATCTGACATGTCTCACTTTATGTGGTGATAACTTTTATAACGCTTTTACTTATCCAGGCCATTCTGAGATTGTTTTCTCGTCACATATTGTACTTCATGACAGTGGTAAATTTGAGTCAAAATATTTCATTCTTATTTATAAAAAAAATACCAAATTTAACAAAAATTTAGAAAAATTTGCAAATTTCCAAATGTCAATTTCTCTACTTTTACAATACATAGTAATGCCTCCAAAAATAGTTATGACTTTACATTCCCCATGTGTCTACTTCAGGTTTGGATCACTTTGAAAATTACATTTTATTTTTTTTGGACGTTAGAAGGCTTAGAAATTTAGAAGCAAATCTTGAAATTTTTCACAAAATTTCCAAAACCCACTTTTTAAGGACCAGTTCAGGTTTGAAGTCACTTTGTGAGGCTTCCATCATAGAAACCACCCAAAAATGACCCCATTTTAGAAACTACACCCCTCAAGGTATTCAAAACTGACTTTACAAACGTTTTTAACCCTTTAGGTGTTCCACAAGATTTAAAGGAAAATGTAGCCAAAATTTCCGAATTTAACTTTTTTGACAGATTTTCCATATGAATCATTTTATTCTGAGAATAAAGCAAGGGTTAACTGCCAAACAAAACTCAGTAATTATTACCCTGATTCTGTAGTTTACAGAAATGCCCCATTTGTCATTGTAAACTGCTGTACAGGCACACGGCAGGGCGCAGAAGGAAAGGAACGCCAGGGCAGATTTCACTGGAAAAAGTTTAAGTTGCCATGTCACATTTGATGCACCCCTAGAGTAGGAAACTCCAAAAAACTGACCTCATTTTGGAAACTACGGGATAAGTTGGCAGTTTTGTTAGTGCTATTTTAGGGTACATATGATTTTTGGTAGCTCTATATTACACTTTTTGTGAGGCAAGGTAACAAAAACTAGCAGTTTTGGCATTGTTTTTATTTTTTGTTATTTACAACATTCATCTGACAGGTTAGATCGTGTGATATTTTTATAGAGCAGGTCGTTACGGACGCGGCAATATCAATTATGTATACTTTTTTTATTTATTTAAAGGGTTTCTGTCACCAGATTTGGGCATACTAAACAGGATGGCATTTGCAATGTGCAAATGTCACCTGATGCCCATTCTGGTTTTCTTACAGTAATCAGATCATCTGTTTTCTTAAAAAAAAAGCACTTTTATAATATGTAAATTAGGCGTACTAGGTGCAAGAGGCGTTTACCTTGCACCTAGTAATCGCCGTGTTCCTACCTCTAGTGCCGCCTCCTTCTTCCTGATTTGACAGGGCAGGCAGCTTGCTCGATGAGCTGCCGGCCTGACCTCAGATCGAAATCCAGCGCCTTGCGCCGTGTAGGGCTAAATTCTGCGCAGGCGCAGATAGTTCAACCCGGCCGCCCGGCTCCTGCCCTCTCTCACTGCGCCTGGCGCCGTGCGGAGTAAGAAGCGGCGCAGGCGCAGTGAGTTCCGCCGGCTCCCGGGTCTCACTGCGCCTGCGCCGCTTTTACTCCGCACGGCGCAGGCGCAGTGAGAGAGGCAGGAGCCGGGCGGCCGGGTGAATCTATCTGCGCCTGCGCAGAATTTAGCCTACACGGCGCAAGCGCGGGATTTCGATCGAGGTCAGGGCCGCGCTCATCGAGCAAGCTGCCTGGCCCTGTCAATCAGGAAGAAGGAGGCGGCACTAGAGGTAGGAACTACGGCGATTACTAGGTGGCAAGGTAAACGCCTCTTGCACCTAGTACGCCTAATTTACATATTATAAAAAGTGCTTTTTTTTAAGAAAACGGCTCATCTGATTACTGTAAGAAAACCAGAATGGGCATCAGGTGGCATTTGCACATTGCAAATGCCATCCTGTTTAGTATGCCCAAATCTGGTGACAGAAACCCTTTAACTTTTACACAATATTTTTGAAGCACAAAAAAAAAATCACATTTTAGTGTCTCCATAGTCAGAGAGCTGTAATTTTTTTATTTTTTGGGCGATTGTCTCTGGTAGGGGCTCATTTTTTGCGGGATGAGATGACGATTAGATTGGTACTATTTTTGGGGGCATACGCTTTTTTGATCACTTGGTATTACAATTTTTGTGATGAAATGTGACAAAAAATGGCTTTTTTTTAGACAGTTTTTATTTTTTACAGTGTTCACCTGAGGGGAGAGATCATGCTATATTTTTGTAGAGCAGGTTTTTACGGACGTGGCAATACCTAACATGTTTACTTATTTTTATTTTTTTAAAGGGGTTCTGCAGTTTTTTCAAACTCTGGATAGATCATCAGCATCTGATCATCAGCTGTTTGAGAAGGCAGGGGCGGTGCAGGAGCGCCGCGGCCTTCTCTGTGTTTACCGCAGGCCAGTGACGTCACGACTAGTATCACTGGCCTGGGCGGGGCTTAAGCTCCGTTCACATGATGGAGCTTAGCGCGCCCAGGCCAGTGATAGTGAGACACTGTGAGACGCTGACCGTTGCCTAGGAGACCCAGCGCTGTGGCTGGGTGTCCTGGGCTTCCGTAGATGGGAGTCCTGATGTCTCTGGGCAAGGCATCGGGGCTTCCATCTCAGCCATCGGGCCCCACCGCCTCACGGGGACCCGATGGCTTTAACAGCTGCCGCAATTACCTTGTATGCGCGGTCAGCGTGACCGCGGCATACAAGGGTTAATCCGCCGGCATCGGTGTAGATCACCGGTGCTGGCGGATACAGCAGAGGCCCGGCTGTTAGTATCAGCTGGGCCCCTGCTGCAGATTGCGGCAGCGGGGCAGCAGCACCACCTTAACCCTAGGACGAGAATGCTCGTCCTAGGGCGTTAAGTAACGCCATATTAGGACGAGCATTCTCGTCCTAGGTCGTTAAGGTGTTAAAGTAGCTTTAGTGCTTGATACATGACTTTCAGTATTTCAGTAATTGTATCTAATATTGTCCCATATCTTTTATGTTGTAACCCGTTCACCTGATAGGAAAGAGAGAGCCTGCGGACGGAGCAGGACAAGTTATCTCAGGACGCAGAGCCTTGAGTCAGGAGAAGTCCACGCTCACCGTACAACTCGGAGTGAGTGAGAGGAGTGTCTGGAGCTAAGAGAAAAGCTAGGAGACCTCCAGTAAGACACGGACACACGGTGATGAATTCCTCTCTGGTGATTTATATGTTTCATTGCATCATCTGCATTTTATGTTTTATTTCTTAGGATCATGAAGCAGTCTCTGGAGAATTCAGTTTTTGCATCTCAGGAAAGATCATCTCAGCTGGAGATTCGATGCGGCCAACTAGAACTGGAAGTTCAGACAGCGCTCAGTCCAAGAAAACCGTCCAAGGTAAGAGTCATCGGTACTGAGCGCTATGACCTAAGGGGTGAGGGAGACAGCGACTTACGGCTTTGTTTCTGAATTTATTACAGATGAGCTTTCTCTCTTGTACGCCGAGCAGACGCCTTACAGAAGCGATGTCTCGCTCTTTCTCAGAGGCTGTCTGACTTGGTAAGAAGAGAAAGAGGCGGCAATAGTACGGAGAGAGGAGCTGGAGCTAAGCTTGGTAAATACTAGTTAAATGAGCTGTCATCTCCTCATCTACCCGATCAGTGCAGGTCTGACTGCTGGACCGCCACTGGTCACAAGAATCGGGGTCTCCTCAGTCTCCTTG
>ONZH01000478.1:0-36809 GCA_900303285.1 Rhinella marina
AACCTGAAGTAGACACATGGGAATGTAAAGTCATAACTATTTTTTGGAGGCATTACTATGTATTTTAAAAGTAGAGAAATTGACATTTGGAAATTTGTAAATTTTTCTAAATTGTTGGTAAATTTGGTATTTTTTTATAAATAAGAATGAAATATTTTGACTCAAATTTACCACTGTCATGAAGTACAATATGTGACGAGAAAACAATCTAAGAATGGCCTGGATAAGTAAAAGCGTTCTAAAGTTATCACCACATAAAGTGAGACATGTCAGATTTGCTAAAAATGGCCTGGTCCTTAAGGTGAAAAATGGCTGGGTCCTTAAGGTGTTAAAGCACAGAGAGCATCATGAAGACCAAGGAACACACCAGGCAAGTCCGTGATACTGTTGTGGAGAAGTTTAAAGCCGGATTTGGATACCAAAAGATTTCCCAAGCTTTAAACAACCCAAGGAGCACTGTGCAAGCGATCATATTGAAATGGAAAGAGTATCAGACCACTGCAAATCTACCAAGACCCGGCCATCCCTCTAAACTTTCATCTCAAACAAGGAGAAGACTGATCAGAGATGCAGCCAAGAGGCCCATGATCACTCTGGATGAACTGCAGAGATCTACAGCTGAGGTGGGAGAGTCTGTCCATAGGACAACAATCAGTCGGACACTTCACAAATCTGGCCTTTATGGAAGAGTGGCAATAAGAAAGCCATTTCTCAAAGATATCCATAAAAAGTCTGGTTTACAGTTTGCCACAAGCCACCTGGGAGACACACCAAACATGTGGAAGAAGGTGCTCTGGTCAGATGAAACCAAAATCCAACTTTTTGGAAACAATGCAAAACGATATGTTTGGCATAAAAGCAACACAGCTCATCACCCTGAACACACCATCCCCACTGGCAAACATGGTGGTGGCAGCATCATGGTTTGGGCCTGCTTTTCATCAGGGAAGATGGTTAAAATTGATGGGAAGATGGATGGAGCCAAATACAGGACCATTCTGGATGAAAACCTGTTGGAGTCTGCAAAAGACCTAAGACTAGGACGGAGATTTATCTTCCAACAAGACAATGATCCCAAACATAAAGCAAAATCTACAATGGAATGGTTCAAAAATAAATGTATCCAAGTCTTAGAATGGCCAAGTCAAAGTCCAGACCTGAATCCAATTGAGAATATGTGGAAAGAGCTGAAAACTGCTGTTCACAAACGCTCTCCATCCAACCTCAAAGAGCTCGAGCTGTTTTGCAAGGAAGAATGAGCAAGAATTTCAGTCTCTAGATGTGCAAAACTGATAGAGACATACCCCAAGCGACTTGCAGCTGTAATCGCAGCAAAAGGTGGTGCAACAAAGTATTAATGCAAGGGGGCCGAATAATTTTGCATGCTCCACTTTTGAGTTTTATTATTACAAAAAAAGTTTAAATGATCCAATAAATTTCGTTCCACTTCACAATTGTGACCCACTTGTTGTTGATTCTTCACCAAAAATTTAAAATGTTATATCTTTTTGTTTGAAGCCTGAAATGTGACAAAAAAAGGTTGAAAAGTTACAGGGGGCCGAATAATTTCGCAAGGCACTGTACAGTCATGGCCAAAAGTTTTGAGAATGATACAAATATTAATTTTTACAAAGTCTACTGCTTCAGTTTTTATAATGGCAATTTGCATATACTCCAGAATGTTATAAAGAGTGATCAGCTTAACAGCAATTACTTGCAAAGTCAATATTTGCCTAGAAAATGAACTTTATCCCCCAAAACACATTTCAACATCATTGCAGCCCTGCCTTAAAAGGACCAGCTAACATTGTTTCAGTGATTGCTCCATTAACACAGGTGTGGGTGTTGATGAGGACAGGGCTGGAGATCAATCTGTCATGATTAAGTAAGAATGACACCACTGGACACTTTAAAAGGAGGCTGGTGCTTGGCATCATTTCTGTTAACCATGGTTATCTCTAAAGAAACACGTGCAGTCATCATTGCACTGCACAAAAATGGCCTAACAGGGAAGAGTATCGCAGCTAGAAAGATTGCACCTCAGTCAACAATCTATCGCATCATCAAGAACTTCAAGGAGAGAGGTTCCATTGTTGCCAAAAAGGCTCCAGGGCGCCCAAGAAAGACCAGCAAGTGCCAGGACCGTCTCTTAAAAGTGTTTCAGCTGCGGGATCGGGCTACCAGCAGTGCAGAGCTTGCTCAGGAATGGCAGCAGGCAGGTGTGAGTGCATCTGCACGCACTGTGAGGCGGAGACTCTTGGAGCAAGACCTGGTCTCAAGGAGGGCAGCAAAGAAGCCACTTCTCTCCAGAAAAAACATCAGGGACAGACTGATATTCTGCAAAAGGTACAGGGAGTGGACTGCTGAGGACTGGGGTAAAGTCATTTTCTCTGATGAATCCCCTTTTCGATTGTTTGGGACATCTGGAAAACAGCTTATTCGGAGAAGACGAGGTGAGCGCTACCACCAGTCTTGTCTCATGCCAACTGTAAAGCATCCTGAAACCATTCATGTGTGGGGTTGCTTCTCAGCCAAGGGAATCGGCTCTCTCACAGTCTTGCCTAAAAACACAGCCATGAATAAAGAATGGTACCAGAATGTCCTCCGAGAGCAACTTCTCCCAACTGTCCAAGAGCAGTTTGGCGATCAACAATGCCTTTTCCAGCATGATGGAGCACCTTGCCATAAAGCAAAGGTGATAACTAAATGGCTCAGGGAACAAAACATAGAGATTTTGGGTCCATGGCCTGGAAACTCCGCAGATCTTAATCCCATTGAGAACTTGTGGTCAATCATCAGAGACGGGTGGACAAACAAAAACCTACAAATTCTGACAAAATGCAAGCATTGATTGTGCAAGAATGGACTGCTATCAGTCAGGATTTGGTCCAGAAGTTGATTGAGAGCATGCCAGGGAGAATTGCAGAGGTCCTGAAGAAGGGTCAACACTGCAAATATTGACTTGCTGCATTAACTCATTCTAACTGTCAATATAAGCTTTTGTTACTCATAATATGACTGCAATTATATTTCTGTATGTGATAAAAACATCTGACAAACACACATAAAAACCAGAGGGCAGCAGATCATGTGAAAATATAATATTTGTGTCATTCTCAAAACTTTTGGCCATGACTGTATATCTATAAATACTCACCTTTGTCCCGCTTCATGCCGCCATCCGACTTGTGGCCTGAGTTCCTGCACCACAGCACAGGCTGTTGCAATGACATCACAGTGACTTCCTGTGCCCTTTCTCAGGTTGCAGGATGCAAGTGTTAAAGACCATGTCATTGCGCAGCATGAGACCTGTAGCAGGTGGTCACAACCTCCTGCAATGTTCTACTGCCTCAGAGACTTGAGGCTGTGGCCTGTGGCCTATGAGGCTGAACAATCGCCCCTTAAGAGGCAGGTCGGCCGCCTGATGTGAGATGCTCATCTTACCTCATGATAGACGTGGCTGTTTTTAAAATAATAATTCTTTGCCAGACAATTCCTTTGTATAATATGTTACTTATACTATTAATACTCTCTTTCTAAATAATGTCAGTAAAAATGCAGAAATAATTTGTAAGTATTCATAATTTTACAACTACTTGTTTTAGGAAGTTCATTTTAATTACATGGCTGTCTCCTTTTTCGAGACATCTTGATCCTTTACTGTATGAGGATGAAGATAATTATTATTAGTGTAGAATGTTTATTGGAAGAGAATAGCTACAAGGAGAAAGAATAATTATATTAAACATGATGTACAGTAATGTGTTGATACTAGTGTAAACCAAAAACAACAACAAAAATGATGGATCCTAATGTAATAACTAAGAGGCACAAGCAACTTCACTTCCTAACATCCTACTGAGAAAACAGCAGGCATTCCCTTTAACAAACAAAACAAAATTGATTGCATTAGTGGGGGTAAATCAGCATGTGTCTTGTTTCCTTAATAACATAACAACATTGTTTGCTGCTATATTGTTATTATGTTGTTCTAGGCCCTGACATTATGATTAGACATTCATATGTTGATCTCCAGTTCATGTTGGACTAGTGAGAAAAAGAATATTTATCTCTTGTTGAGGTTCCAGAAAATTACATTAGTAGAAATCCAGTTAATTGTCTAATTCCAGCTTGTATACTGTTAGCAGTAAAAGGCACTATGGGATAGAGTACTTAATCTGTAATAACTCTGGGAGCTTATTATCCAACAGGAAACTTCTAAGAAACTTATTTCATACTATGGAGAACACTTCAAATAATTGTATATCACAGTACACACAATGTAATCAAATAAAGAATTAAAGGTAAAAATATAAATCTTTATTTAGCCAATTAAAAATATATATCGATAAAATGGGGGAATCCACATATTGGAGAGCAACAATAATCTAAAAACAACAATAGCAGTAACCCCACTAGTGAGGGGCTCATACACATGCAGGCTGGGACACACTAGCAAAGAGGAAAAGTGCATTCATTGCCAAAACAAGGTTTAACAAGAAAACACATTGTGATTAAAACAGTCTACACACCATTAATAAGAAGCAAAATTACCTATATGAATGCACACACAATAGTCATATGCCTTGCCATTATAAAGCTAAGTCCCAGTAAAGCATATCTGCATGATGGCCCCCCACTCACCCGATGTGTTTCGCCAGGACAGGCTTCCTCAAGGGTGACAGGGCAAAGAGAAGGAGGAGGAGATGGAGTATATATATATAGTAAAATCACAGGTGTAATGCATCAGTGTAATCATAGTTACTTACACACACAAACGAATGTAGCATGGCCTAAGCAGATAAGGCAAGATGGCCGCCAAAATCTCTCAAGAGTTCAGTATAGGAAGTAGCAATGATCACGTGATCGGAAACTGGTCACATGGGTGATCAGGCAGGGAGGCTCTGTCCCAATTACGAAAAATTAAGGGGATAGTGATAAAACCTTCTGATAAAGGAGGCAATATTGTACTGTGGCCAGTCAAATGTATGAGAGAGAAGTATTCAGACAACTCAGGGATGAGAGCTGTTCTAAGAAATTAACGTTCAACCCTCTTTTTAAGTATCAGGCTGAGTTGGATGCCATTTTGTTACAGACCAAGGAGGAACTGGTTTTGGATGAGGAACAAGTGGCAGGATTGAAAGTGACTGAACCAACTATACCAACTCTTTACCTATTACCGAAACACAAGGACTTATCGCAACCACCAGGTAGGCTCATTGTTGCTAGGACTAATAACTTTTTGCATCCTGTGGGACAACTGATTCACATGGGAAACTGGTCACATGGCTCTGTCCCAATTACGAAAAATTAAGGGGATAGTGATAAAACCTTCTGATAAAGGAGGCAATATTGTACTGTGGCCAGTCAAATGTATGAGAGAGAAGTATTCAGACAACTCAGGGATGAGAGCTGTTATAAGAAATTAACGTTCAACCCTCTTTTTAAGTATCAGGCTGAGTTTTATGCCATTTTGTTACAGACCAAGGAGGAACTGGTTTTGGATGAGGAACAAGTGGCAGGATTGAAAGTGACTGAACCAACTATACCAACTCTTTACCTATTACCGAAACACAAGGACTTATCGCAACCATCAGGTAGGCTCATTGTTGCTAGGACTAATAACTTTTTGCATCCTGTGGGACAACTGATTGATTTTTACTTAAAACTCATGGTTGAGTTGTTACCATCATACATCAAGGATAGCTCTGATCTCTTAAGGAAAGTCAACAGCATCCATATTCAGGAAGACATGTTACTAGTCTCCTGTGACGTTGAATCTTTATATACGTCTATTCGACACTCAGACGGTATCGAGGCAGTGGCACGTACTATTATAATAACCGGCATAGATCACAAACTTGGTGAGTTCATTTGTCAGATTTTGAAATTCTCCCTGACATATAACTTCTTTGTATTCAAAGAAAGTTTTTATCTACAGCTACAAGGGACGGCCATGCTAATTTATTCCGAGGCCTGTGGGAGCAGGAGATTTTTATGTCCAACCCTGTCGAGTTGATCGATAGAATCCACTTTTGGACGCGATTTATTGACGATGTTTTATTTTTTTGGCAGGGGTCTCCCCAAGAGCTGGAATCATTCATGGCCATCTTGAATTGTAATAATTATAACATCAGACTCACCTACAAATATAGTAAACAGAAGATTGACTTTCTGGATTTGGATCTGATTGTCAACTCTCAGGGCTATATTCAAACTGACCTCTACCGGAAACCTACGGCAACCAATACAGTTTTGCATGCAACTTCAGCACATCCTAATCGCCTTATTAACAACATACCTGTTGGACAGTTTCTTTGTTTAAAGAGGATTTGCTCTGAGGAAACTACGTTCCAGGTACGGGCACAGGAACTTGCGACCTGGTTCCGTGCAGTGAACGTGAATCATTATTGCAAGATAAAGTTAAGAATGGAAATACTACAAGTATCATTCGTTTCATTACTAACTTTAATTCCAGGACCGACTTGGTGAGGCAATCATTAAAAAAATTTTTGCCGATCTTGAAGAGTGACCCGGACTTAAGGGGATACCTACCTGAAAATCCAGCGATGACATTTCGAAGGTCGGAAAATCTGAGGGACACTTTAGTCCATAGCCACGATAGAGGTTAGAAGTATGGTGGTATTTTTGGCACAAAGGGCCCTAAGTGGGGATGTTCCCCTTGTGGAAGATGTATCGCCTGAGTTAATATTGATAAATGTGATACATTCCAGGACTCCACCGGAATGGATATTTATAAGATCACCCACACGATTAATTGCGCGATGGAAGGAGTTATATATCATGCCACTTGCCCGTGTGGGAAGACTTACATCGGCATGACGACCCATGAATTGAAGAAATGGGTACGAGAGCATGTCCGTGACCTTGTCACAGCTGCTGAGAGCGAATTCGTATCGGAACTTAAACCCATACCGAAACACTTTAAACTCCAACATGG
The DNA here is from genome assembly GCA_900303285.1 of Rhinella marina. NCBI lineage: Eukaryota > Metazoa > Chordata > Amphibia > Anura > Bufonidae > Rhinella > Rhinella marina. Next base: position 6,962 of record ONZH01000478.1, read on the forward strand.
CAGCAATGCAAGTTTTCTCAGAGTAAGGGGCATTGATCGTGTTTACCGATCCATTCGCGGTGGAGACTGGAAACGACGACTAGCTCAGAAGGAAACTCGCTGGATTTATAAATTGGGTACGTTGTCCCCGTTCGGTTTGAACGAGTACAATGGTTTTTCCCAATTCCTTTAATTTGTTTGTACTTGATCATTCAGTGATTACAAATTTTCAGGGTGAATACTCAGTCCATATTCCTTTCATCGTTAATTCTTTTCCTTTTCCCTACTTATCATGTTTTGTCTGGTTGATCGCTTTGGAGGTTTGTTGTTTTAGCTCTATGGTAGGGTTACCTCCCCTTTTCCTTGAGTGTATATTAATTAACATTCCTAATTATTTACTTGTTTGTTCATTTTTTCACAGGTTGATTTAGGTGATCTAGTTTTTTTTTCGCGTTGGGAAGTATTCAGACATGGAAAACTGTGTGGAAGCTTCATTCAAGATTACACGTAGTCACACCCCCTTCCTTATTGTGGACATGCATTATTATCTTTACTACGGCGTACAAAACGTAAAAGGACATTCTATCTATCATAACAAGAGGATAAAGATAATGCATGAAAAGGATTCATAATAATATTTTTTTTTCCCCTTCTTTGTCTTGCACCCACTATTTGCATGCTCACTTTGCACGTTTGCACCTCAGCACTTAGCACTGTATAATATTTCTGTCACCTTATTTCTACCCTTCAACTCCCCCTCCCTTTTTTTTTTTAAAGCATAAATACATATTTTATATATATATATATATATGGTTTAGCAACATGCAATTGCACACTGATATTTCAACAATTGTGGTCATCTACTTATTGGGGTAAAATGTGTTTATATGAATTCATGGTAGATGTGTATTTATTCACTGATTTTATTGTTCTTTAGATATTTTCCACAAATTTTTTTCAAATATGAGTTTGCACATTTGTTGCACATATATTTTCTATTTTTTCTTTTATATTTCATATATCCTGTTTTGATGTATTCTGGGGGTTGCTTTCTGTTTTTATGATCACGTGATCGGACTTGGTCCATGTGATCTGTCACATGATCACCCATGTGACCAGTTTCCGATCACGTGATCATTGCTACTTCCTATACTGAACTCTCGCGAGATTTCGGCAGCCATCTTGCCTTATCTGCTTAGGCCATGCTACATTTGTTTGTGTGTGTAAGTAACTGTGATTACACTGATGCATTACACCTGTGATTTTACTATATATATACTCCATCTTCTCCTCCTTCTTCTCTTTGTCCTGTCAACCTTGAGGATGCCTGTCCTGGCAAAATGCATCGGCCCCCTGTCCTGGCGAAATGCATCGGCCCCCGGCCATCATGCAGATACGCTATACTGGGACTTAGCTTTATAACGGCAAGGCATATGACTATTGTGTGTGCATTCATATAGGTAATGTTGCTTCTTATTAATGGCGTGTAGACTGTTTTAGTCACACTGTGTTTTCTTGTTAAACCTTGTTTTGGCAATGAATGCACTTTTCCTCTATGCTAGTGTGTCCCAGCCTGCATGTGTATGAGCCCCTCCTAGTGGGGTTACTGCTATTGTTGTTTTTAGATTATTGTTGCTCTCCAATATGTGGATTCCTCCATTTTATCAATATATATTTTTAATTGGCTAAATAAAGATTTATATTTTTACCTTTAATTCTTTATTTGATTACTTTGGGAAGTCACACTGTCGTTTATAGGTTGCTGTATGTATTGAGGTGTGCCCATTAGAGATGAGCGAACGTGCTCGTAACGAGCACTGTACCGCTCGGCTCCCCTGCGCTCGCATGGGCGCAGGCAGCCGCTTCCGTCGTATTTGGCTCAAATTTGGCACAAAGACATTTTTAGGCTACGGGTTGTCCACATCATAGTGTATCACAAGGGAACACTAAATGGCTGGAGGTAGTTAATAAAACCATTCCAGTATTTCAGGGTTAATTGAGCCCTGATCATGGGTTCCCCAAAACATAGCAACACGACCACTCATATTTACATCAGGGAAGGCAAACTGATCATAGCCTGCTCAAAGATTTTTTGCAAGCAGTAAACACATCTGAGCCAAATTAGAGATCAGCAAACCAATTCTAAATGAATGGGCTTCATTTTGAATTACACAAATATTCATCTGCCACATGAATCTGAAGTTTTGGCGATTCGTTTTGAAAGAATTGTGCAAAAATTGCTCCCTGCACCATTTTACTGTGAAAATTGGCAGGTAAAACAGGAGGGAGGAAGAAGATGAAGGATCACATGACACGGAGGAAGTGGCAGGGGAGGGATTGCCCTGGTTGGCTGAGAGGCTGACAGACAGTCTGATCAGTCAATCAGGGGGCTGTATGCAGTCAGGTCGTTCTGATCAGAAGGAAAAAATAGTACTCTGTTCCCAGCTAGCCTAGCGAAAGGATGTCTTGTGGCAGTGTCTGCCAAAGAACTATTGCAAGCCAGTTATTAGGGATACTATAGGGGCACTTTAGGGAGAGAATTGAAGATGGGTAGATCTTAGAGTTTAAAGGGGTTCTCCGGGCTTTTAATATTGATGACCTATCCTTAGGATGTGCCATCTCCTGTATCTTTCTGCTGCTGCCGCTATGCCTACTGCAAAGCAGCAGTGAGTAGGAAGAGAGACGGGAGATGGCACATCCTGAGGATGCAGCACACACTGTGCGCGCTGTCTCCTCATACAGCTGATCGTAGGGGTGCTGGATGTCGGACTCCCACTGATCTGATATTGATGACCTATCCTGAGGATAGGTCATCAATGTTAAAAGCTCGGAGAACCCATTTAATGCATGTGTACTGCACTGTCCTTGTCATCCTCAGTTACTGCTTCTCCCACTCAGACTATTCCTCCTGCTCCACTTTTCAAAATCCATCAATAAATAAATATGTGGAAAGAAAACAACTCTACCCCAGCAATCCTCAGGGTTAATTAACTCCCACCTGACAATATTGCTGCTGGTGCAGTGGCTGCCATAACACTTTGTGGATTCTACTGAAAAAAATGATGGTGTGTGGTCAGCCATGCAGCAAGATACCTACCTGCCATTATTTAAAAAAAAGCCATCCTTGCCTTGTATTCTTGGAGCTGGGCCTCTCTTTGCAGCTCTTGATGCAAGGTACATGCCACCATGGATGCCTGTAGCAGCTGTTATGGGCAGGGACAGTACATGTCTTTCATGGCCCATTGGGTCAATGTTTTTGTGGCAAGGCAGTATCATAGCAACAAAGCCAGGTCATATTGACACAGCCACCTTTGTGTCGATCAGCTTCATGCAACAGCCACTTATCCAACTTCTCCACATCCTACTCAGTGGACATCCTTCAATCCACAACAGATAGAAGGACAGAGCGTAGCTTGCACTCCCCCTCCCTCCTATAAAATGAGTAAAGTGAAGCATTGCCATGCAGTGTTATAGCTGATTGACCTGGGCTAGAGTAGCCAATCAGTCACTAAAGTGCATCGACCATCAAACATTCTGCTAGCTACCTCCCCACCAAGACCAACTAGGCAAGAGAGAGACAAAGTTAAGAACATCAATGCTGCACTGCATTTGGGAAAAATAACATGGGGCATGTGATAACTTTAGTGGTGCATTATTATGTGACAAGGAACTTCTTCCTGGACTTGCAGCAGAATAGCAACAGGGAGTATCAGCTGCCGCCACAGTCGCAGCTACTATCCCCTGCTACTATTACCTTTACTTCCACTTCTATTACTGCCACTGCCATTGACCCTGCACAGCTGCCACTACTACAACTATTACCTCAACATAACAGCGCACCCATCTACTTACTGCCTTGTCTGTTTCATGTTAGCTGCTTCTACTGGTGTTTCTATTGCTGCCACTATTACTACTACACACCTTACCCTTTCGACATCCATACTGTACTGCTGCTCCAAAGTAAAATGAAGAATTTCTCCAGGCTTGTTAAACTTCAGAACAAGCCATTGTTTTTTCTGACAATTACAGTTATGTGTGTATATAAATACAGGCAAGCATTCTGCCCCCTGTTAGGGTCCATTCAGACGTCTGTATGTCAGGGTCTTCATAAGTTCCTCAATTTTGTGGAACAGTTGCGGACCGATTCATTTCAATGGGGCCACAAAAGATGATATACAATAACAATATGTGAATAATATGATCATCCTAATGAAATTCACACAAAATAAATATCTATATAAGTCTGTTTCACTTATCCTCCCGTGCCCCACCCTCCAAGCTAGATGGATGTTACAAAAATGAAAAAGAAAATTTAAATAACAAAATAAAAAAATGATTATATGAATGAACAGTAATTGATAATAAACCAAAGCAAAAAACAAGGGTTATATGGCTCCAGATGAGAGGCACCAAAATTAATAGGTGGATACAGTATATGGTGTTGCCCCATTGTATAATTCGCAGGGCCAGATAGACTGGCCATAAGGTGTATAATGCAGACAAACTATTCAAAAATAGTAGAGCTTGAAGCAAAAAGTCCCATCCAAGCAGATAAGTTATCAAACCCATATCATCGTATATATAGTCCCCAAGGCAAGTTACAGTAATTCATATATTATCTCGTCCTGGCGTCATCATGTTCCAAACTAAGATTGTGGGGCTCAAACAATAAATCCTATAGGTCCAGAGAGGTATCTACAATCACTTGCTAATATAATCATTATTGTCATCAACAGGCAAGAACTGAAGGGCTCATAACATCCTCATCTTGCCTGTTGATGACGGCAATGATTATATTAACAAGTGCTTACAGATTCCTCTCTTGATCTATGGGATGTATGGTTTGAGTCCTACAATTTTTGTTTGGAACATGATGACTCCTGGACAAGATAACACAGTATATGAATTACAATGACTTACCTTCGGGGATTATATATACGATGATATGGGTTTGATTACCTATCTGCTTGGACAAACTTTTTCCTTCAAGCTCTATGATTTTTGGATAGTATGGTACTTGTCTGCATTATATACTTTATGACGTTTTAATATATGCAAATGAGCCTCTAGTAGCAATGGGGGCATTGCTGTTACTCATAGAGGCTTTGCTTGTTCTGCAACTGTCATGCCATCTGCATCTTGATTGACAGGGCCAGGTGTGATGCCCTTTGAGATTTGGCTATACATGTCTATGAGTGGTGTATGTGCTCATCATTTATTGCTCTGCTAGATTTACACTGATGAGCAAAAGGGTAACATTGTTTTGAACTTTTGACTTTCAGGCTCCATATCTCACCATCCACTACAGCTTCAGACGTGAGACTACCATCATTTTATAGACAATCTTCTTGGCTATCTCATACATAAATTGGACTTGCAACTATTCAGTGTGTTATTAGGTTGATTCCAAAGTAAAAGGTCACTGGTTTGAATCCAGGAGCAGCCATGAAGAAGATTTCCCAAGAAAAGAGAAACAGATGCATCAAGCTCATCAATAGCGGTATCTTGGCCAAGAAAATTACCAAACTGCATCATGTGTGTGCTATTACAGTTGGAAGAATGCAAATTGAAGTCTGTCCATCCATTCCAAAGCCAAGAGGTGGATGTCAAGTCAACAAGTCGGCTCATCACAAGGTTGATCAGTTCTGGCACAACAAACATGCCAGTGGAGGTGGCTTATATGCTTTGTAATAGTGAGATCACAGATGTCCATGCAAGCACCGTGTGACGTGCATTAAACAAGTCTGGAATGGTGGCCTGAAAAAAGATGAAGAAGCCTCGTCTTCAATATCATCGTAAGAAGCGTTGGCTCTAGTTTTCAAAAAAGTATGAACGGTGGACAATGGAAGATTGGAAACAGGTAATTTGGAGCGATGAGACGAAAGTCAAAAGACTGGGCTCTGATGGGTGCAAATGGGTCTGGAAGAAACAAGGGAAAAGGGGGCTAACGGATCTGGAAATTGAAGGAACCGTCAGGTTCAGTGGAGGAAGCCTGATGATATGGGGTTGCTTCACAGCCAAAGGTGTTGCATGCTTGACAAGGATCGATGGTGGTCTCAATGCTGAGCTACAGTGCCTTGCGAAAGTATTAGGCCCCCTGGAACTTTTCAACCTTTTGCCACATTTCAGGCTTCAAACAAAAAGATATAACATTTTAAATTTTTGGTGAAGAATAGAGATGAGCGAGCACTAAAATGCTCGGGTGCTCGTTATTCGAGACGAATGTTTCCCAATTGCTGGGTGCTCGTTTCGAGTAACGAACCCCATTGAAGTCGATGGGAGACTCGAGCATTTTTTGCAGGGGACCAAGGCTCTGCCTAGGGAAGGCTGGGTGAAAACCTGGAAACATCAGAAAATGATGGAAACACCACAGAAATAGACAGGAAACAGCAGGGGCAGCATGCATGGATGCCTCTGAGGCAGCCTAATCCCACCATTACCCCAAATTCTCCTGCAACAGCCTGGTGGTTACCCTCATGGCAATTGTGCTCACCCAGACCAAGAAAGACGAGGCACATGCCCATCACATGTTAGGGAAGCACCCAACTAGGTGCAACGAAGGTCCATCACCCATGCCCATGCTGGCACTGTTCTCCTATCCCCAGCCACACGATGCAGGCATAAGCCTGACACAGAATGGCGGTGACACCAACAAGTGACCAAGTTAGATGAGGTAGCAGGTGAGCCACCCAAAAATTTAGCCTGACGCAGCATGACGGTTACACCACCAATGACTTTGTCCGACTGAGAATGTAGTGAAATGGCTTTTGTTGAGCCTCTTTTCTTGTCTTTTCGGAGTACATAAAGTATTTTTTTTTTAAATGTTGGTACTTGCGCCTCCTGAAAAATTGTTTTGGACTGTCTGTTTGACGCTTCTGAAACACAGTTTTACAGTGTCTGTAGTTGACACTGCGGAAAAATTGTTTGGAGAGAGGGCCTGTAGGTGGCCCTCCGGAAAAATTGTTTAGAGAGAGGGCCTGTAGATGGCCCTCCGGAAAAATTGTTTGGAGAGAGGGCCTGTAGGGGGCCCTCCGGAAAAATTGTTGTGAAAGAGTGCCAGTTGGCCCTCTAAAAAATTGCGTTTCGGGTCAGCGTTAGGCAAAGACGAGGAGGAGGAGGAGGAGGAGGAGTAGAGAAGAGGAATCGGATACATAAGTAATGTTAATCTTTAGCTGCTTTCCCCCGGAGGAGATTTGAATTCCGGTGAAATCCAGGCTTTGTTCATTATAATAAGCGTCAGCCTGTCAGCGCTGTCAGTTGACAGGCGTGTACGCTTATCGGTGATGATGCCACCAGCTGCACTGAATACCCGCTCTGACAACACGTTAGCGGCAGGGCAGGCCAGTACCTCCAAGGCGTACAGCGCCAGTTCAGGCCACGTGTACAGCTTTGAAACCCAGTAGTTGTATGGAGCAGAGTGATCGGTCCGGACGTTGGTATGGTCAGCTAGGTACTCCCTCACCATCTTTCTGTACAGCTCCCCCATACTCTGCCGAGACTGGGGACAGGTGACAGTGTCTTGCTGGGGTGACATAAAACTAGCAAAGGCCTTGGAGAGCGTTCCCCTGCCAGTGCTGGACAAGCTGCCTGCTCGCCTCCTCTCCCCCGCTACTTGGCCCACAGAACCACGCCCTCTGCCGCTAGCGGCGTCAGATGGGAAGGATTGTTTCAGCTTGTGCACCAGGGCCTGTTGATATTGATTCACTCTCATACTCCTTTCCTCTACAGGGATGAGAGTAGAAAGGTTCTGCTTGTACCATGGGTCCAGGAGAGTGAACACCCAGTAATTGGTGTTTGAAAAAATGGAGGGTCACGGGATAGGCAGCCTAACATGAAGTCTGCCATGTGCGCCAGAGTCCCAACACGCAAGAATTCCCTCTCCTCACTAGCCTGACTCTCCATTTCCTCCTCCTCTTCAGCCCATATACGCTCAAGAGTTAAGAAGGACTGAGCATTGGTACTCTCTTCTGTCTCGCCAACATTCTCCTCCTCTTCCTCCTCATCCTCATTCCCCTCCTCCGATACGCACTGAGAAACAGACCGAAGGGTGCTCTGGCTATCAAGCGACATATCTTCCTCCACCGTCTCTTGTGACAAGCGCAAAGCTTCCGACTTCATGCTGAGCAGTGAATTTTTCAACAGGCAAAGCATGGTGAGGCTGATAATGGTGGCATCGCCGCTGACCATCTGTGTTGACTCCTCAAAGTTGGTCAACACCTGGCAGATATCAGACATCCACGTCCACTCCTCATTGTAGACTTGAGGATGCTGACTGACCTGACTACCAGTTCTGGTGGAAGTTGACATCTGGCAGTCTACAATCGCTCTGCGCTGCTGGTAAACTCTGGATAACATGTTTAATGTCGAATTCCATCTTGTGGGCACGTCGCACAACAGTCGGTGAGCGGGCAGTTGTAGGCGGCGCTGCGCTGCCCTGAGAGTGGCAGCATCTGTGGTCGACTTGCGGAAATGCGCACAGATGCAGCGTACCTTGGTGCGCAAATCAGACAGATTGGGTTATGTCTTGAGGAACCGCTGAACTATGAGATTGAACACGTGGGCCAGGCATGGCACATGTGTGAGTCTGCTGAGTTGCAGACCCGCCACCAGGTTATGCCCATTGTCACACACAACCATGCCTGGCTTGAGGTTCAGCGGTGCCAGCCACACATTGGTCTGCGCCGTGATGCCCTGTAATAGTTCTTGGGTGGTGTGCCTTTTGTCACCTAAGCTCAGCAGTTTGAGCACCGCCTGCTAGCGCTTAGCCATGGCACTGCTGCTGCGCCTAGAGCTACCGACTGAAGGCGCCGTGCCCACGGATGGTAATTCGGAGGAGGAGGTGGAGGAGGAGGAGGGGTCGGAGAAGGAGGCATAGTACATCTGAGAGACTGTGACCGAGGTAGGCCCCTCAATCCTCGGTGTGGGCAGTACATGAGCAGCCCCAGGGTCAGCCTATAGGGCAGCATCTCCAGGCTCAGCAATTTGGAGATGTGGACGTTGAGGGCTTGGGCATGTGGGTGGGTGGAACTATATTTCCTCTTGCGCTCCAGCGTCTGCTGTAAAGACAGCTGACCGCTGCGCAGGGACACATTGGTGGACGCTGTGGAGGATCGTGGAGGCGAAGGTGTGGTTTTCCGGCGGGAGGCGCTCGTGCCGGGGTCCTGGGCAGGGGGTTGACTAGCAGAGGCAGCGAGTGACACAGGGGAAGGAGCAGTGGTATGACCCGCAGGAGTTGAACGGCCTTGGTTCCATTGAGTGGGGTGTTTAGCACTCATATGCCTGCGCATGCTGGTGGTGGTTAGGCTAATAGTGGTGGCACCCCTGCTGATCCTGGTGTTGCACAGGTTGCACACCACAGTCCGTCGGTCATCCTCAATTTCTTTAAAGAACCTCCAGACTTGCGAACATCTAGGCCTCGCCACGGGAGCTTCACTACGTGAAACAGTTGCTGCTGATGCACCAGCTCTGGCCCTGCTTCTCCCTCTGGCCACACCACTGCCTCTTGCAACCTGTTCTGGTGCAGCACTCGCCTCCACCTCAGAAGCACTGTCTTCACTCAGCTTATCAACCCAGCTTGGGTCAGTCACCTCGTCATCCTCCAATTCCTCAGTCTGCTCCCCCCTCGAACTTCCTGCCCTGACAACTTCACCACTGTCTGACAACCGTGTCTCCTCATCGTCCGACACCTCTTTACACACTTCTTCCACTAAGTCAACAATGTCATCACCCACAGACTGCGACAGTTGGAAAACTTGGGCATCGGGAAAGAGGTCAGCAGCAACCTGAGAAGTGGTTTATGACTCTGGAAAGGGTCCAGAAAACAGTTTATCAGAGTATGCCGGGTCGCATTCCAAATTTTCCTGGGAGGGGGCAGACTGGGGGGAAGGAGGTTGAGGTGGAGGAGCCAGAGGAGTGCTCCCTTGGGTAACGTGGGTGGACTGCGTGGAAGACTGACTGGTGGACAAATTACTTGAAGCATTGTCCGCAATCCACGACATCACCTGTTTGCACTTTTGTGGTTTCAACAGTGCTCTACCACGTGATCCTGTAAGTTGAGACATGAAGCTAGGGAGTGTAGCTCTGCGGCATTCCCCTGCTCCCTCATCAGCAGGTACTGTCTCACCCTGCCCAGGACCACGGCCTCTGTCCCCTGCAGTAATTGAATGCCCACGCCCACGCCCTCGTCCTCGACCCTTAGCCCTGGGGTTCAACATTTTCTGTATATAAGTGTATTATATATACCAAAAAAAATAAAAAATGGGCCTGCTGTACTGAAACCCACAAACTTGTTCAATCTGAACAAGTTAATATATAGGTGGATAAGTTAGAGCAAAATTACGTATTTTATTACGTACCGTGCTGTATGGAGCAATTACACTGAAACTATTAGATTATGCAGACTTGGTCTGCTTAAGTGCAACCCAGACAAATGTCGCACAGAGATTATTCTAATGTAGCTGTATCAGTGAGAGCAAAAGACCGTATTTGATTACGTGACGTACAGTATGGGTCACCTGGACAGAAAATACGGATTGTGGTTTGTGGTGACTGGACAGCTGAACTGTGACACACAGAATTGTTCCACACAGCTGTATGAAATGGATTTGTATCACTGAGATTAAAAAAAAAAAACACAATTTTTTTTTTGTGTTCTTGTTTTTTTTACGTGACGTGCAGAATATATCAGAGAGAAAACTCAGCCCCTGCTGACTGTGGCTATTTTCACTGCAACCCAGACAAATGTCTCACAGAGATTTTTCTAATGTAGCTGTATCAGTGAGAGCAATAGACCGTATTTGATTACGTGACGTACAGTATGGGTCACCTGGACAGAAAATACGGATTGTGGTTTGTGGTGACTGGACAGCTGAACTGTGACACACAGAATGGTTCCACACAGCTGTATGAAATGGATTTGTATCACTGAGATAAAAAAAAAAAACACACAATTTTTTTGTGTTCTTTTTTTTTTTTTACGTGACGTGCAGAATATATCAAAGAGCAAACTCAGCCCATGCTGACTGTGGCTATTTTCACTGCAACCCAGACAAATGTCACACAGAGATTTTTCTAATGTAGCTGTATCAGTGAGAGCAAAAGACCGTATTTGATTACGTGACGTACAGTATGGGTCACCTGGACAGAAAATATGGATTGTGGTTTGTGGTGACTGGACAGCTGAACTGTGAAACACAGAATGGTTCCACACTGCTGCAAATATGGTGGTAGCTGCACTACTAGTGCCAGCAAGCCCAGCCACAAGCAGATAAAAAAAAGGGTCTTGTAGCCCTAACAAGGGCTGTTGGGTTCTTTTAGAATCACTCCTGCCTAACACAAATCTAGTAGAACACCCTAACACTCTCCCTGTATCACACTGCAGATCTGTCCCTAACAGCATCCAGGCAGCGACTGAGCCGAGCACCACGGGCAGTCACTAGTATATTCCAGGGTCACCTGATCAGGCCAGCCAACCCCTGCTATCGACATGTAAGGGCCCCACGTGATGCTGGGTGGTATGCAGAGTCTCCTGGCTTTTGATTGGCTGAGTTTATAGCCGCCAAAAATTCAAAAGGCGGGAGATGCCATTTCCTCGAGCATGGCGAGATACTCGTCCGAGCATCGAGCACTTACGAGTACCCTAATGCTCGAACGAGCACCAAGCTCGGATGAGCATGCTCGCTCATCTCTAGTGAAGAATCAACAACAAGTGGGTCACAATTGTGAAGTGGAACGAAATTTATTGGATCATTTAAACTTTTTTTTGTAATAATAAAACTGAAACGTGGGGCATGCAAAATTATTCGGCCCCCTTGCATTAATACTTTGTTGCGCCTCCTTTTGCTGCGATTACAGCTGCAAGTCGCTTGGGGTATGACTCTATCAGTTTTGCACATCTAGAGACAATTCTTGCCCATTCTTCCTTACAAAACACCTCGAGCTCTTTGAGGTTGGATGGAGAGCGTTTGTGAACAGCAGTTTTCAGCTCTTTCCACATATTTTCAATTGGATTCAGGTCTGGACTTTGACTTGACCATTCTAAGACCTGGATATGTTAAGTTTTGAACCATTCCATTGTAGATTTTGCTTTATGTCTCGGATCATTGTCTTGTTGGAAGATAAATCTCCGTCCTAGTCTTAGATCTTTTGCAGACTCCAACAGGTTTTCATCCAGAATGGTCCTGTATTTGGCTCCATCCATCTTCCCATCAATTTTAACTATCTTCCCTGTCTCTGCTGATGAAAAGCAGGCCCAAACCATGATGCTGCCACCACCATGTTTGACAGTGGGGATGGTGTGTTCAGGGTGATGAGCTGTGTTGCTTTTATGCCAAACATATCGTTTTGCATTGTTTCCAAAAAGTTGGATTTTGGTTTCATCTGACCAGAGCACCTTCTTCCACATGTTTGGTGTGTCTCCCAGGTGGCTTGTGGCAAACTGTAAACCAGACTTTTTATGGATATCTTTGAGAAATAGCTTTCTTCTTGCCACTCTTGCCACTCTTGCCACAAAGGCCAAATTTGTGAAGTGATCGACTGATTGTTGTCCCATGGACAGACTCTCCCACCTCAGCTGTAGATCTCTGCAGTTCATCCAGAGTGATCATGGGCCGCTTGGCTGCATCTCTGATCAGTCTTCAACTTGTTTGAGATGAAAGTTTAGAGGGACGGCCAGGTCTTCGTAGATTTGCAGTGGTCTGAAACTCCCTCGATTTCAATATGATCGCTTGCACAGTGCTCCTTGGGATGTTTAAAGCTTGGGAAATCTTTTGGTATCCAAATCCGGCTTTAAACTTCTCCACAACAGTATCACGGACCTGCCTGGTGTGTTCCTTGGTCTTCATGATGCTCATCAGCTTCACCTGTGCTTTAAACAAAACCCTGAGACTATCACAGAGCAAGTGCATTTATACGGAGACTTGATTACACACAGGTGGATTTTGTTTATCTTCATCGGTCATTTAGGACAACATTGGATCATTCAGAGATCCTCAATGAACTTCTGGAGTGAGTTTTCTGAACTGAAAGTAAATGGGCCGAATAATTTTGCATGCCCCACTTTTCAGTTTTATTATTACAAAAAAAGTTTAAATGATCCAATAAATTTCGTTCCACTTCACAATTGTGACCCACTTGTTGCTGATTCTTCTCCATAAATTTAAAATGTTATCTTTTTGTTTGAAGCCTGATTTGTGGCAAAAGGTTGAAAAATTCCAGGGGGGCGAATACTTTCGCAAGGCACTGTATATGTGAGTATCCTACAAGATGAGTTACTTTGTACACTCAAATATTATGGGTATGAAAAGGACAACAGTGTTCCGACAGGACAACGACCCAAAGAATACCTTGAGATTGGCAAATAAATGGTTCAGTGACAATGAAGGAGAGTTGAAGAAAAAGCTGTATTCCTACCCAAGTGAGTCTACCAGTATGAACCAAAATTGGGAACATGTAGAAGAGCCCTTGGAACAGATTTTGGTAAAGACATGCTTGAATTTGATCAAGAGCATGTCCAGAAGGATTCAGGCAGTGTTGAAATACAAAGGTAGATTTACAAAATACTAACAAAATAATAAGAATTAAAATTTAGAATTTTAAGAGCAAAACAGTAAAAATTCAGTTACATGATAAGAATCATATGCTAAATAGTTGCAAGTCCAATTTATGTATGAGATAGCCAAGATTGTCTATAAAATGATGGTAGTCTCACATTCGAAGCTGTAGTGTATGGTGAAATATGGAGTCTGAAAGTCAAAAGTTCAAAACATTGTTATCCTTTTACTTGTCAATGTATATCAAGCTGACAGCTCAAGGGGAGTGTCTTTTTTGCTGTAGCTCAGGGGGGCATGTCCAGCTCTGTACCTATAACAATTCAGGAGGCAGTTGAACAATGAAACTGAGCATGTGCGGCCATCTCAGTGAGCCTAACAAGGAAATTAAAAAAAAGAACAGGTAGCACTATACAGATACATTTTATTGAGTCATTTTATTTATTTTTTTATTACATGCAATCACAAAAATATTCAGATCCAAGTGCTGGTTTGAAAACTGTAAAATATGTTTTTGTGGGACAACCCCTTTAGGCACTGAAGCAGTTTAATGATTTATTTATACACATTTTAAGAGCAGCCTCAACTTTTTAATTTGTAAGTAAAGATGTTCCACAGCCTGCATGGACATGTAATGTGTTATTTATGCGGTGATTACAGTCACCACTACTATTTGAGAACATAATTTAATTTTACTGTAAAATGAATAGTAAAATTAAGAAAATAGGTCTTTAAATGAAATTTAATTATATCATCTATTAACGTGCACATCACATTTTTTGGAGAAAAGTTACTTGGGTTTTGCCAAAATCATCTGACAGAATCAATTTTCACGCTTAACTCCTGTTAGAAACTTTGTTGCTGTGGAAACAGTTACCGAAGCCATAAAGGCAGCACTCTCTCGCTGACACAAAATATTATTCAATTTGGATAACATTCAAACATGCATTTCTTTACAAAAAATATATATCTTGAATTTGAAATTTAAATGTCAATAAGCTTCAGGCAATGTGGAAAAGAAAATATGTGTCAAAATTTTAAATATGGGAAACAGTTACTCATACGAATGAAAATGTGAAGACTGAAATTGAAAAGTTTCAAGCAAAACTAGAAGTAATTTAAATAATATGGTTAATGGCTTCTTGTGGGATTAGTAAAGACTTGTGGCAAGAAATGGATGAAATCTCCATGTTTTCACTCATCAATAAAGTAAACCAGTTCATTATCAGTTTTATGTTCTCCGTGTTAAGTAGGTTATTCCTATTATTATAGACCTATTCATTAGAAATTTTAGCAAACTAGTTTCTCACTCAACATCCTTGCTATTACTGAAAAGGTTCAATATGAGAGGACACACCTTCCTCTCTATCTTCTCAGTATGAGTGCATCCACTGTACGCAAGCAGAGAAGACATATATACATACATATATATAGCATCTACAGAATAATCATAAGTCATTTTTGGACTTGTACTGTGAATAGAACTGTTCAGAATGCCTACCCATGGTCTGCATGCTTAATGTGTGCCCTTCAGGGCAATTATGCAGCCACATCTGAGGGCAGTAGGTGACTGACAAGGATCAATTAATTATCCCAAACCGAAAAATATAAGTATGCAAATGCTTTTAAAGTCTTTCCTAGAGTATACGTACTAAATTGCATATCAATCTAATCTTCTCAGTCACATTTCAGATAGGATGGCATGATTGCTATTTTAGGGCTATATTAAGCATAGGTTCAATACAACAGGACTGTTCATTGTCTTCCTTGTAAGGCTCTCAGCAGAATACTGCCTGCTATATGAAAATATGCCATCTATTTACAAATGACAGACTATAGGCTGCCATAAAGAGCATCCCGTTTCACACAGCTAATTTTATACCACTGATCAAAAAAATTTCATTTACTTTTAATTTGGTTTTACTTGCTGCATGCCTGTCGTATGCTTTTTTTTCTTTTTTTGCTAATTATATCTATTATGGATTAGCAAGTGTGAACCTACTGTGCCTGCTAACAGGTTTGGTTTTGAGCAAAACCTTAAGGGCATTAATCTGGCACTCCCCTGGTATTCACTTTTTAATCCCTATGCAGGGATCTGGGCTACTACCTCGTGGGTTAGTCCCAGTGTAGTTGGCAGCTAATTCACTTTGTTGGTCATCAGAGAACCTAAAGCTCATACACTCTCCTGCCATTAGCTTGGAAATGATTTAGGAATATGCACACTGGCCCTTCAAGAGGCTGGAGGTGAGTGCGCATATGCCCTAAGGGAGCATCAGGCAGGATCATGGAGGCAGCAGCATGGAGAGGACGTTGGTGACCAAGATGCTAGATTGCATGGTAAGTGGCGTTTTATCCATGATCACAGGTTACAGCAGGAGGGCTGTGGCAGTAGCAGTAAAGAATGACCATGCCCACAACCTACTCTGTCAGAGACTTTTACAGTCTCACTGCTCTTACAGTAAAGAAAACTCTTCTATGATGATGTACAAACATTATTTCCTCTACACATAGAGATTGCCCTCTTGTGCTATTGTGTTGGATAAGATAAGATCAGGGGAGATATCCTGTATTGACATAGTTATTAGATTACCTCTTAGCATCTTTTGTCTATACTAAAGAAATAAATTAGTTAACTAAATAATCCCATTAATGCTGTTGGATATGGTAGCCTACCCATTCCACTTATTTCTTTAGTTACCCCCTCAAGCTCTATCTTTCTTTTGCAGTGGTTGTGATTTGTGAAGTGGTAAAACTCTGTTTCCCTCATGTACTGTACATCTATTTCCCCTTTGACACACCCCATGATCTTGTTTCCTATATTACCAGTTACTCAAACTGCTATTTAAACAAATATACTTTACTAACATATTGACTAGATTAGGGATTGTCCAGTCCCTATTGAGAACATCTCACTAAGGACTACAGAAGTTATGGAAAAAGATGTAGTCTAGTTTATATGCCATAAAAGTATATTCCTGGAAAACTCCTTTCAAAGAGAATTTACAGACCATTCTAGTTTAAGGGTATTTCCTAAAATATATGAAAACATGTATTTCATAGAGAAGCTTAAAACATGAATACTTAAATGGTCACTAACTTTTCACAAAGCTTCACATAAATCAATAGTATGACCAACCACAAGAAACATTGTAATATGTCTTATCAATTAGAAATGTATTGCTCTCAGGTTATCAACTGTTCTCCCCTGCCCCTTCCCCTGCTAATAGTTTTTCTCCAGGGCGAGGAGTGAGCAGGAGCTGAGGAGCACAGCAAGAAAAACGTTTGGAGCTAAATGGGATGGTTAAATGCTTCATTAACAATCATGCAGGTCTGGTAATGTCCAACATGATCTATGTAATTTATTCTCTGTCATTTCCTACATGATCCTGGGGCTACTTCTGAGTGAGTAACAGATTGTTAGGAAGCAGATTATCTTCTACTTTCTGTGTGCAGTGGATGGCAGCTATTCTCCATCCACCATCTCTGGGAGATCTGCAAAGTAGACATTCAGCATACATAGGGGAGAACTGCCAAAAAATAACAGATATATAGTGTTATTCCTTATGTACACACTCCGTGCCATTGATCAATGTAAAGTTTGTTGAAAGGTTAGCGAAGCTTTAATAACCTATGATCCCACTGTTGAAGCATTTTACATATGCACCCTGGGACTTAGTAGTAAATAGTATCAGTTTTACCTATATATTATACCATTTTGGCCTGTGTGAAGGATTCCCTAATGACTAACTACAATAGAAATTTCTGACATGACTTTTGGAGCCTATCACTGTGAAGAGGTAATAATAAAGGCACAATAAAGTCATAAATAATGTTTAAAACATCATTAAATCATTGATGGAAAATCACTGACAAAATTATTCAAATGAGAATTCTGTTTCGCACTTGTGCCAGTGCTTTACCACGGTTAAATGTAGTCCTGCATTTCAGAGCTAGCATCTTTCCTCTACTTCAGCACTGGGATCCATAAATTATTGCTGACATATTTTACTTGTAGTTATTAAGAAAGTAAATCTATGAAGTGTTTCCCCGAAAACAATTTTTCTAGCATGTGCTTGCATCTGTGTTCTCAAGGGCATTACAAGTGCTTGGGACAGAGAGCCAGAAGGAAATAATCATACATTATATTGCCACATGCATAGATAGAGAAACTCTCTCAATTAGGTTACTGATACTAGAGGAACAGTTGTAGGAACACTAATTTGTCAACTTAAGCCGGTCTCTGCTGCAGCACCTGTGCACAAAAGCAGGGGGCTTGTAAAGGAAATCCAGCCGCTTCTTTTCTGAAAAATCAAAGTTTTACTTTGCACATACAGTGTATAGTAAAATAACAGTAATATATCAGCTACCAGATGCCACCATTAAGAATTCTAATATATGGATGTGTTGCCTAGTTTAACAGATGGGACATCACCTTCACTAGAAAATGCATTTTTTAAAGTTAAAGCAGACCATGTGGATTGTAGGTATGTTACGACTGTATAATGTAATTCACAGTTTCTTGCCTATTAAAATCAATGCTGTAAATTGTACTCTATGGGGGAAACGTGTTAAATTTTATAAAAACTACTGTGTATCAGTAAATTTATATTTATTAAATCTGTGGACAAATTAAATTAATCAGATATACAGTATATGAAAATGCTATGTTTTTAGGAAAGAAGGCAGCTGAATATTGCTATATATCTTCTCAATCCAAGATTTCTATTTCAGTTTCTGAGACCAGTGTTTGCACCTGAACAATGAAAATTAAAGCGACCCTCCGGTTCAAGAAAAAAATTCATATCAGCTGGGGAATGAACAAAACACTTATGTGGTGCCCTGCTTTTCATCTTTTTAGTTGCAGATCAGCTTTCTTGGGCTGCTCTTCTGCCATTAACCTCTTCCTGACATCTGGCGTACATGTATGGTGGATTTCAGGTTTTTAAGATGGCATCCACTTCAGTCAACACTAGTGGCTAATTTCTGCAATAAGCGGTAATGTGGATCGTGGACATTTGACCCTTCAAATGTCATGATGAAATGTGAACACGGCATCTGAGAGCCTAAAACCCAGAAGCATGCACTTCCAGGCAGGAATGTCTCCCCTGTGTGGAGATCAGGTAAGGCATTCCATGTCAGTAATGAGCCAGAGCCTGTACTAGGCTTCCAGGCTCATTACTCGCTTGTTACAATTCAGGCCAGCTGGTGGCAGCACTGAATTGCAATATAGTGATCTATGTATAGGATCAAAATTCCATTACTCTATACAAATTGCTGTCTAATGATTGCATGTTGGGATCCAGTTGGGGACCTAAAATAAAGTGGAAAAAAAGTTTTAAAAATCCATAATGTGCATCTTCAATTCAGAGGCCAGTCTTTGTCAAGTAGCATTCTGGAGACACATATGGGTGTCACAAACCAGCGAGTGTGGACCCACTGTGCCTCGTGTCCTACCTCCTCTAAGGGCGTTGTCTAAGTGAACCCCTCAATATTTACAATACCCCTGATGGTGGGGATAGACTTTCCAAGGGGAACACCAGCTTGCTACCTCCTGAGGAGGATAGGCACATGAGGCAGCTGGTCCAGGCGGACCAGGAGGTACCTGTGAATGTACCAAAGGTACAGCGGTGGTCGGAAGGCCAAGTCATCACCAGGAGCAACAATGCAGGACCGAAGGATGAGGCAGAGACAAAGTCGGAAAGGCAAGGGTCAGGGCAGGTGGCACAGGTAAAGGTCAGGCAATCCAGGTCAGCAACAAGGTCAAAGCAGGCAGTCAGGGATGAAGCAGGTAGCGGAATCCGGGAACACTAGCACGAGTCAGCAACACAGGAATACAAGCAGGAACAAGAGTAACCAAACTTGATACAAGGACCTTGAAACTGAGCCAAATGGGAAGAGGGCTGAGCCACTTATATATGAGCAGGAGGGCCAGGGTTGGTCAATGAGGTCACATGATCCAACCCACATGATCCAACATACACCGGCCCCAAGGGGAGTGATGTAAGCAGAAAGCATGTTGTAGTCAGAGCTGAATGGAAACTCTGGAGCGGATCCCAGAGCAACAGTACTGCACGGACAGAGCCCAGGACTGCAGCGGTGAACGGGAAGCATAGGCAGCAGATCACTGCTGAACACAGCACCCCGGACTAGAAACTAGAGAATAAATTGGGAGTATTAGTTCCATTCTGTCACCTGCTGTATTAAAAAAAAGGATTAAAATTGAAAATCTGCAAAAAATAAATAAATAAATAAATTTTACCTCCATTTGACATTAATTCTTGCAAAACACCTAAAGAGTTAACAAAATTCAGCAGAAAAATCCACAACAGAACAAAACCACATGGATTACAGGTGGTTTTTGATGTGGAAAAGCCAGAGAAATCTGTTGTATAAATTGACATGCTATAGATTTGAAAACCGCAATATTGCAGCTATTCTGCTGCAGTTCATTATGCAGCATGTGGAAGAGGATTCAGAATTTCTCATTCACTTTGCTGGTACTGAACAACATTGCAGATTTGCCACAATAAAATCCACAAAGCAAAACCACAGCTAATCTGTCATGTGTGACCCTGGCCTAAGGGGGGCTGCACACAATACAGATTTTGTGGTCTTTCCATGTACATTTTTGTGCAGAAAAAACTCAGCATAATACAGTACCAGCAAAGTGAGATACTTTGTTGAATTTCACAAATAAATTCACTTTGTGACGAATTACGGGGAACGACGATTTTGCCGCCTCCATCATTGAACCCCTCAGATATCGCATCCATCACTGATGACGGCATCTGAGGCTACCATTTAGGCCTTTCAAGGTTCAATCAGGGTAAATAAAATAAATAAATGAACACTCACAGTATCCATTTGCGCGCATAGAGGCTGTCGCAGCCATCTTGATTGAAGACACTGCGCTAAACCTATCGTGATGACATGATGACATCATCAGGCTGGCCAGCGTGGTGATGTCATATGTCACCGTGTGCAAGATTTCACGCGGTATCTTCAATCAACATGGCCATGACAACCTCTTTGCGTGCAAATGGCAAGTATGTATTTTTATTGTTCAACTCAATTTGCTCAACACTAGTCATCACGCTCACTGCAGGTCATTTGGTGAGTTTTCTTTAATCAAGACGGTAGCGGACAGCCCCTCTGCAAGCAACTGGATAAGGTTTTTTGTTTTTTTTTCAGCCAACATTTGATTTGTTACCACAAAGCATAAGGAAATTCAGCTTCAAGATGAATCAAATTTTTCCTGAAATTCTGATCAAAGTCCACTTCGGATAATTCAATTGCACTAGTCCTGAGTAAAGGTTCTACTTATGTCAATGGAATATTTTTTCCTTTGGAAAAAATAAATGGAATAGTTTTTCCTTTTCAATAAATTAGCAAAGATTTCGAACATTCTGGGGCACATTTATTAAGACCGGCATTTTAGACACCAGTCTTAATAAAGCCCTAAGCTGGCAGTGGATAACCTTCGGAAGCAATTATGAAGAAGCCCATAACGGCTTTGGAGCGGATGTCGACAGCACCAGTGTTATGATTCTAAATGTTTTAAAGGCGCTTCTTACCGTTATTTATAACCATGACCTAACGCTTATTCTACTCCTTATGAAAAGCAGGCTTTGGAGCATAGCACCAGTGCTACCCTTACTTCCATTCGAAACAGGCATGTCCACAATTTTAGACCTGGTGTGAGTGGGGAGAAGTCACAGATAGCAGGGCAACTAAGTGTTGTGCTGCTATCTGCACCTGAAGTACGCCTAATTTAGGAGTATTTCAGCTTAGTAAATGACCCCCTTTGTTTTTACTTTGTGATTATGGTGGACTGACGGCCAAATGAAGGGAAGAATGTGATTTTATTTTACTTTTGTACAAGCCTACAACACATCAAAATGTAAAAAGTGAAAATCTTCATTTAATTCCAAGAACCAAAACTTTTTTTCCTATTGCTTCCGTCGGGTGAGGAGGACGGAAGTGGCTGCCTGCGCCCATGCGAGCGCAGGGGAGCCGAGCAGTACAGTGCTCGTTACGCGCACGTTCGCTCATCTATAATGGCTTGTTTTCTGTGGGAATAACTGTGTTTTTCAATGACACCGTATTGAGGTGATTAATCATTATTAATTCCTTTCTTGGGGGAAAAGGAAATGAGCAGCAATTTAGACATTGTATTTCTATTATACTTTTTGTAGCATTGACCATTCTGCGTAAATAACTTGTTACATTTATTCTGCTTGTCAGTACCATTATGGTTATATAGAATATGTACATATAGTTTTTTTTCATGCTTTTTTCCTTTTGCACTAAAATCTTTGTAAAAAAAAAAAAGATATGTTTTTATGTCACCATATTCTGAGAGCCATTATTTTCTTATTTTTCAATTGAGACAGCTGTGTGACATAAAATTTTCTTGCGGGCTGACATTTCCATTACTATTTTGGAGTATGTATGACATTTTGAGCACTTTATTCAGTATTTTTTGGAGGCGGAATGAACAAAAACAGCTGCCATTTTTTTTTTTTTATTATTGTACAATGTTCACTATGTAAGTTAAATAATGTGATCATTTTATAGTTTGGGTCATTAAAATGCAGCTCACCAGAGTCAATATCTCCATGGGTGCTCAGCAACTCAAGTATGCCTTAAAATGGGTAAGCAATTCTCAAAGATATTTTTAATTTGACTAAATTCTACACTATATGGGTTGGAAAATCTAATGGCAGCTCATCATCCTTCCCACTCTGTCTATTATACCAGAGCATGTATTCTTTAGAAAGATTCATTACTTGTTTCTTTGCCATGTCAATAGACCATCTCACAAAGAGTTCTACAATATGAATGTTTTTTTTACAGGATGTAGAATGTAGTATTGTGTTCCCTGCCACTGATTTTGGATGTGTGAATGTGTCTATTTTTCCAGTTTGTCAATCCAAAAAAATCAACTTGTTTTTTGAACCTCGACAGTACATTTCAAATGATTCAAACAAACTGGTTTGGTTACCACACCCGACCTCTAAATTACAATAAGATCATCTATCTGTTCAACACATGGCAACATTCTAGCAAGACCTATGTCAAATTACAATTCACAACCATACACCTATTGGCTAGTCATACATTCACCCACAAAAAAGGCTTCACCCACAAAAATCTTCACTCTTCTGGTTATATATAGCTCTTTTTTGTCTAAGTGTGTCCCCCGAAACATGCATTTTCTTAGCACAACTGAGCCATCAAGAATTTCTAATTTTAGGAAATACAATAGCAAGTCACACTGTAAGTATTAACACCAGACTCAATATATATATATATATATATATATATATATAGAGAGAGAGAGAGAGAGAGAGAGAGAGATAGTATATAAAATCACTAAATACTCTCTGAGGCTACCTTAGTTGTGTCACCTTCCAACTGACGTGAGTTTCTCATCAGCTTCTTTCCAGGAGAGGACTAGGAGCAAGTTCTGCACTCAGTAGCCATGTGGGCGCTTATCAGTGATCAGTGATTGGCAGTTTCATCTGTATACACATTTATAAAGATAAGGCTCTCAATCATAGAAACACTGAGCTCAGAAAAATCTGAGATATTAATGAATACATTACAAATATTGCTGAATCTTTTCCCACAAAAGTACATATCAATCTGTTTTTAGAGGTTTCCTCTAAAGCATCTGCCTAGTCTTAAATAAGGAAAAGTTTGTTATTCTGCAAAATATAATCCTCCATGCACTAAATGCAATAGAGATGCTCTGGTCCTGACTGCAGGGTGATTTCATATGTCTAACATTGCTTAAACTCTCCACTGTATTCTCCAACTGGAACCTATATCTTGTATTTTTTATATATACAGTATCTCACAAAAGTGAGTACACCAGTCACATTTTAGTAAATATTTGATTATATCTTTTCATGGGACAACACTGAAGATATCACACTTTGATACAATTTTCCACCTTCTATTTAAGGATGGCCCACAGGTGTTCAATAGGGTTTAGGTCTGAAGACAAGCTATGCTGTCTCCCTAAATCAGAAATAGCATAGATTGTTGAGCTACACTTTTTTCATAGCTCTCATGAATGGCAATAAGAGCTACTGAAACAGCAGAACACCAGAGCACTCTGCTGTTTTCCAGTCTTATCTCGACTTAGGAACGGCGAGATGAAACAACCTTTTTAAGGGGACAGGGTGCTGAGGAGGTCAATAGGTCAATATTAAGGGGCGGGGCATTGTGTATTTTACTGTTAAGGGGTGGAGTGCTGTGGGGGGGGTCACTGTTAAGGGGGTATGCTGCTGTGAAGGTAACTTTTAAGAGGGCAGGGTGCTGCAGAGGTCACATTCTAAGGGGTTTGGGGTGCTGTGGAGGTCTCTGTTAAGGGGACGGAGTGCTGTGAAGGTAAAATTTTAAGGGAGGGTAGCACTGTGGAGGATGTGCCATTGTAGAGATCAATGTTAAGGGGTGGAGTGCTGTGGAGGTCACGGTTGAAGAAGTGGGTTGCTTTGTAGGTTAAGGAGGTGTGGTACTTTGGGGGTCACCATTAAGGGGGACTTCTGTAGAGATCACTGTTAAGGGGGTGGGGTGCTGTGGCAGTCACATTTTAAGGGGATGGGCTGTTGGGTTGTGGAGATCAATGTGAAGGGAGCAGTCCACTGTGGAGGTCGCTGTTATGGGGAACACTGTGGATATCTTTTAACCACACATACAAATAGAGATGAGACAATCTATTCGTCGATTCGTTGATTCATATCGAATCTTGGAAATTTTAAGCTGCTAAGCGAATCCGAATATTAGGTGATTCGCTTCGGCTTTCTACGCATTCGCTACGTACTTGTCCGATAAATTGTACGCTAATGCTATGTACAACTTACTCTATATGCTGTTGCGTACGAATACAAGTAATTAGCAAACTTTTACTTTTAGTTCGTTATTACCGCGCAAAAGCCCGGGAAAAAAGCGGTCACCTGACCTAGTGGGCAGGGCTTGCTCTGATTGGCTCAGGCTCGGTAAGCCAGTGACGCATCACTTCTGCTGCGACTGCTGAGACAAGCAGAAGCACTGTGTGTGAAGTTCTGAGACACTGAGACCTGTTGTTGTTAAAATTGGTGTGTAATTGTTCAGGGAATCCATATTACACATCAGGGATACTGCAGGGCAAGTGCAGGGCAAGTGCATGGCTAGTAATTAATCAGGCAGGGAGAGAGAAACAGGGAGAGATAGGGAGAGACAGGGAGATACAGGGACAAAGACCAGCTGCAGGGCCACAGAGTGAAGTGAAAAATGTCTGGAATGGATAAGCAAAATAGGTCTAGTTCCAGCCAGACCTTGAGCTCTAAAAAAAAGGAGAAGGTGGCACAGGGCAGCAGTGCCAAAGGACCTTTAGCCGGAGCTTCTACTTCTGTAATTCGTAATAGTTGGCCACTGTTCCACCAGGCTAACCCACCAAGGCGCAAAATTGTAGAGGAGGAGAAAGTGGATGAGGTAGTGGAATGGATGGTACGCTCATCTCAGTCTCAGCCGGATGATCTGTCATCTGCTGATACAGTATCCATATGTAGCCAGGGGTCAGACTCCTCCTGCTCCACCATTCCGCTCCAGCAAACCCCATCATTTTCTGCCACCTCTCGGGCTTCAATGCTCCCTCCTAGTGGTGTCCCTTCTGCTTTTTTTAAAATAAAAGGCCACCGAACCTCTCTGCATAATCTGGCGGTTATAGAGGACAGCCTCCCTGAGGATTTCTTAGAGGGCAGAAAGAGTTTGGACTGCCCGGAATTGGAGGCTGGTGGGGAACAGCCTAATTTGCAGTCAGAAAAAAGTGGCGGGGAGGAGTCTGATGATGAATCTGATGTGTTAGACCGGAGGACCTGGGAGGCGGAGGGTTTGATCTCCGAGGAGGAGGGTGGTAGTAGTAGTGGCAGCAACAGAGGGCAGAGGTGAGTTAGGCCCAGGGCCAGTCCTTCCTTGGGAATTAGCAAGACCCCAAGTATAGTGGGGCCGGCACCAGGGTGGAAGCGTGCAAGGGCTAAAAGCTTGGCCAGCTGTGGAGGGCGCACGTCAGGTGTGTGGAAGTATTTCACCACTCTGCCGGGGGACAGCAGTGTGGCCACGTGTAATTTGTGTAAACAGAAATTGAGCCGTGGGAAAGCCACAAATGTTGGGACCACTGCTCTGTGGAACCATCTGAAGCGGCGTCATGCCAGCAATTTAGAGCAGCCCATTAATACTGAAGAGCTGGTTACTTCTCCCGGGGTCCCTTCTGTCAGGCAGACTGCATCCAGGGCCGTAGCTCAGCCCATTTCCAGGGGTGTAACTAGTACATACACCTCATCGCTCACTGCGTGCATGTCTCCACCTCCTCTTATTCGGCAGCCGTCCATTGCCGAGTGCGTGGCCAGGAAGCAGTTTTATGCCACAAGTAATCCGACAGTGCGCAAACTGAATGGTTACCTGACAAAGTTACTGGCTGTGCAGTCTCTGCCGTACCAGCTGGTTGACTGCCCAGCTTTTAGGGAACTAATGGCTTGGGCTCAGCCACGCTGGTAGGTCCCTAGCTGGCATTTCTTCTCCATAAAACTATCCCCGCCCTTTACTTTCACGTGGCTGACAATATAGGACGCTACATGCAGCTGTCTCTCTGCAGCACCGTGCACGTCACGGTGGACACCTGGAGCAGTGCTTACAGCCAGGGGCAATACATCTCCTTTACTGGCCACTGGCTGAATGTATTTAGTGGCAACGAGTCAGGAACCCCGAGTAACCAGGCCAATTGCTGTTGGCACCTCCAGGCGCTTTCCAGCCAGGATTGCAGAAGACCACCCAACAACTTTCTGCTTCCACCTCCACGGGCAGTCCGCCTGCTGAAGCGTCAGGGCAGAAAGTTAACCCCCCTCCTTCATATCATATGTGCCAGGTGAAACGCTGCCATGCAGTGTTAGACTTAGTTTGTCTTGGCAGTAGCAGCCACACAGGCCAGCGCTTGCTGCATTACATGAAGCAGCAACTAGCGCACTGGCTGTCTCCACGCCAGCTGGAAGTGGGCAAGGTGGTGAGTGACAATGGGACAAATATAGTGGCAGGGCTAAACCTGGGTCAATTCACGCATGCTCCCTGTATGGCACATGTCCTAAATCTAGTAGTGCAGAGATTTCTCAAAACATTCACTGGCCTGCGCACAGTGCTGGCAAAGTCATGGAAGCTTTGCACTTCTTTGAGCCATTCATATGTATCTCGCCATGCTTTGCTGGAACTGCAGTGACAAAACAGTCTTCCGCCACACCGCTTAATAGGTGATGTGCCGTCCCGGTGGAATTCCATTTTTCATATGTTGCAGCGGCTCTTTGAGCAGCGTAGAGCAGTGGACAATTTTGTCCAGCAGCAGCCAGAATCTTCCACCATAGGGAGCAGGTGCGGCTTTGATTTCCGGCAGTGGAGGCTGGTCCGAGATGCCCTCTTCTAATGCCCTTTGAAGAAGCCACAAAATTGGTCAGCCGGGACAGCTGCGGTGTGAACGACGTAATTTCACTAATATTTGTGCTGGAAAAGACACTCACGCTCATGCAGCAGGGAGCAATGGGGGAAGGAAATCCTGGCCATCTGTCTGCACACCATGCTGTCACTGTCACATGCTGTCACTAAGATGGAAAAAATGGCTCCTCGGACACACTGGCCAGGATGGCGAGCTGTATGCTCACATGCTTACGGAGCGACAGACGTATCCTAAAAATAAGGCAGACCCGCGGTATCAATCCAACATGGGGGATTGTTTTCCTCCACCGGAAAGGGAGGATAAATTAGTATCATTGCGGGAGAAGCTATGTATTAACCTGGCCACAGCTTTTAGCCAGCCCCAGCCTGCTGCCAGCGTGTCTGAGAAGAAGGTCCGGGAGAGTTATCCACCTCCTGCCACAACCAGCAGCAGCCAGTTACTGTAAGCCTAATTAGTATGATGCAGCAATTTTTCTCTGCAGGCTCCCAACAGCTGCAGCCAAGTGAGCAGGCCCAGATCACCCACCTCAATGAGCAGGTTCAGGCGTACATGCAGTCTGGCTCACAAAGCCTCTTCTCAGACCCCTTGGACTTCAGGGCAGGCAGATCACAACAGTGGCCAGAACTGTCCCACTATGCTCTAGGGCTTCTTTCCTGCCCAGCCTCAAGTGTGATGTCAGAGAGGGTTTTTAGTGCCGCTGGGGGAGGGGGCTGACACCCAAAAGGACAAAATTGTCACCTGGCAGTGTTCAAAAAAACACCTTTACAAAAATGAATAAAAGCTGGATTACCTCCGAATTTCATACTCCTCTTGCTGAGGCTCCTGATTAGATCAGGCCTTGTAGGCAGAATTGTCTTCCCACTGTTGCTGTCAGCCGGCCCATAACATTACTGCCAAACGTCTTGTGTCATGTCATGGGCTATGCAAACCCGAAGTCTCCAAACCAAAACCCTTTTCAAAACCAAACACTGTTGTCTACCTCCGCCTCCGTTTTCTACACTTAGCAGGAGAGTAGCTGTTGTTACCGTTACTAATAGTTCTATTTAGTATTCTTAAAGTTGTTTTGGAGCCTCAGCCTTTATTCCTCCTCCAAAAAAAAAGAATATATATATATATATATATATATATATATATATATAAAATTAAAAAATAAAATTCGAAATGTCAAAATGTTGTTACTTCCGACTCCCGTTACAAGTTACATTAGCGGAGATTGTTCTACTCCACCGCATTTTGTTGTATTTACCAATAACTCTCTGCTAATATATCCCGTCCCCTACTACTACTGGCCGGGGCAGCCATGAAAAGCTAATACAGTGCCTTGCAAAAGTATTTGGCCCCCTGGAACTTTCAACCTTTTGCCACATTTCAGGCTTCAAACAAAAAGATATAACATTTTAAATTTTTGGTGAAGAATCAACAACAAGTGGGTCACAATTGTGAAGTAGAACGAAATTTATTGGATCATTTAAACTTTTTTTGTAATAATAAAACTGAAAAGTGGGGCATGCAAAATTATTTGGCCCCCTTGCATTAATACTTTGTTGTGCCACCTTTTGCTGCAATTACAGCTGCAAGTCGCTTGGGGTATGTCTCTATCAGTTTTGCACATCTAGAGACTGAAATTCTTGCCCAATTCTTCCTTGCAAAACAGCTCAAGCTCTTTGAGGTTGGATGGAGAGCGTTTGTGAACAGCAGTTTTCACCTCTTTCCACATATTCTCAATTGGATTCAGGTCTGGACTTTGACTTGGCCATTCTAAGACCTGGATACGTTTATTTTTTAACCATTCCATTGTAGATTTTTTTTAATGTTTGGGATCATTGTCTTGTTGGAAGATAAATCTCCATCCTAGTCTCAGGTCTTTTGCAGACTCCAACAGGTTTTCATCCAGAATGGTCCTGTGTTTGGTTCCATCCATCTTCCCATCAATTTTAACTATCTTCCATGTCCCTGCTGATGAAAAGCAGGCCCAAACCATGATGCTGCCACCACCATGTTTGACAGTGGGGATGGTGTGTTCAGGGTGATGAGCTGTGTTGCTTTTACGCCAAACATATCGTTTTGCATTGTTTCCAAAAAGTTGGATTTTGGATTTCATCTGACCAGAGCACCTTCTTCCACATGTTTGGTGTGTCTCCCAGGTGGCTTGTGGCAAACTGTAAACAAGACTTTTTATGGATATCTTTGAGAAATGGCTTTCTTCTTGCCAGATTTGTGAAGTGTTCAACTGATTGCTGTTCTATGGACAGACTCTCCCACCTCAGCTGTAGATCTCTGCAGTTCATCCAGAGTGATCATGGGCCTCTTGGCTGCATCTCTGATTAGTCTTCTCCTTGTTTGAGATGAAAGTTTAGAGGGATGGCCAGGTCTTGGTAGATTTGCAGTGGTCTGACACTCCTTCCATTTCAATATGATTGCTTGCACAGTGCTCCTTGGGATGTTTAAAGCTTGGGAAATCTTTTGGTATCCAAATCCGGCTTTAAACTTCTCCACAACAGTATCACGGACCTGCCTGGTGTGTTCCTTGGTCTTCATGATGTTCTCTTTGCTTTAAACAGAACCCTGAGACTATCACAGAGCAGGTGCATTTATACGGAGACTTGATTACACACAGGTGGATTCTATTTATCTTCATCAGTCATTTAGGACAACATTGGATCATTTAGAGATCCTCAATGAACTTGTGGAGTGAGTTTTCTGAACTGAAAGTTTTATTAAAAAAAAAATTTAAATGATCTAATAAATTTCTTTCCACTTCACAATTGTGACCCACTTTTTGTTGATTCTTCACCAAAAATGTCAAATGTTATATCTTTTTGTTTGAAGCCTGAAA
>ONZH01000480.1:0-27782 GCA_900303285.1 Rhinella marina
AGCGTCTTTCTGCTGTTTTGCACTCTGTGAACAGGTAGTATTTGTATGTAGGCCCCTAGAATGAGTTTTACTGGTGGGCACTAGGCACCCCAGTCCGACACTGACTATGAGATACCACTGCAGTGCAAACTCCCGAAAAAAACTCCCGAAAAAGCATATCAAAGACTTTAGAAACAGTTGACCATGAAAATGAAAAATTACATTTTTAACAAAAAAAAATCACTTTAGGCCCAGCTTTTTCATTTTCACGAGCTGTATTTGGAGAAAATGCATACCACAATTTGTTGGCCATTTTCTTCTGAATATGGCAACTAGAGATGAGCAAAGTTTTCAAAAATTGTATTCAGACGGTTTGCCAATTTTCTCAAACAGATTGCGGTAAAAAACAGCCCAGCTGCAGAGAGTCTGTATATTGGTGTAGAGCACTGTGCATTGCAGAAACATGCTGTGGTAGTGAAACTGTTGCTTTGCGTCTGTATGACAGGCAGTTGACACTTCACAGTTCACTTATTTAGTCATTTACCAGGCCAAAACTGACAAAATAACTCAAGTGTGAACTTATCCTTGTAGGTCAATGTTAGTGTCAGGTATAAAGAACCGTGCAGAGGCACAAGAGTATATGAAAGAGTGCACTCCACAGCTACTCTCTACTGTTACATGCTAAAACAAGTATTGGCCCCATGACAGAGTGAAGAGGGTGTCAGCAGTCGAGTTTGTGTTGATGTCACTGTTTATTTTGCCCTTCTTCTCATCCATTATACTAACAACTCCCAAAAAACTGAACCTGTCTATTGAGCATCTGCCTTCATATTGTCAACATTTGGACAGTAATCCATCAGTATCACTAAGGCCAAACAATAACAGGAGTGGATCCAAAACAAAGATTACACGCAATTGGAAAGTTTGCATGTCTTCTTTGTTTTGTACCCACTCCTGCTTTTGGCTTCCAAATCATGAGCGTATCCTGATGCAAAATAGGGACCGTGCGATACAGGCATTATGGCTGCTCCAAACATAGTTTATAAAGTTTATAAGGCTCAAAAAAGACATCTGTCCATCTAGTTCAGCTTGTTATCCTGCAAGTTGATCCAGAGGAAGGCAAAAAAAAAACCTGTGAGGTACAAGCCGACTCCAATCAAGCAATCAGAATAACTCCCTGGATCACCGACCCATCTTTAGTAACTATAACCTGTAATATTATTACACTTTAGAAATACATCCATTCCCCTCTTGAACTCTTTTAGTCAGTTCGCCATCACCCCCTCCTCAGGCAGAAAGTTCTATAGTCTCAATGCTCTTACCGTAAAGAATGCTCTTCTATGTTTGGGTAGAAAACTTTTTTACTCAAGTAGCAGAGGATGCCCCCTTGTAACAGTCCTGGGGATAAATAGATTATGGGAGAGCTCTCTGTACTGCCCCGTCATATATTTATACATAGTTATTAGATCTCCCCTTAGTTGTCTTTTTTCTAAAGTGAATAATCCTAATTTTGATAATCTTTCAGGGTACTGGAATGGGGTAGACCACCCATTCCAGTTATTACTTTAGTTGCCCTCCTCTGAACCCTCTCCAGCTCAGCTATGTCTGCCTCGTTCACTGGAGCCCAGAACTGTACACAGTACTCCATGTATGGTCTGAGTAGTGATTTGTAAAGTGGCAGGACTATGTTCTCAACACAGGCATCTACGCTCCTTTTGATGCAGCCCAATATTTTATTGGCCTTGGCAGCAGCTGCCTGACACTGGTTTCTACAGCTTAGTTTCCTGTTCACTAAAATTGACAGGAAGTGCTGCAGAAAGGAGAGCCTGTGCCTGTCTCTCTAAGGAGCCCATACATTACAGACTTAACCCTGCTAACACTACCTGCCCTGCATCTCATGTTTTCTGCCCCCCGCCAGCTGCATTCATCTGCTGTCCTTTTTTTCCCCCTCCCCCAGTCCTATGGGTCCCCTACTCATCTGATGCCCCGTCTTCTAGGCCCCCTGTCCATCTGCTGCCAAGGTCCCCTGGGTGCCCATGTGCTGCCTGGGGACACACCATTATGAGGCCAGTCATGTGACCCCCATCCACCCAAACGTTTACAGAATGGTGACTGGAAGATCACGGAGCAGCGGGGAGCAGGCGAGTATGTTTTTTTCAACAACTGTACAATGCGCTGCTAGTTCACATCACATTTTTGTCCCACATTTAACATATACTGTATGTGTGGAAAAAAAGGATGCAAATGTCTTTTCCATCTGGCATAGTCCAGTAAAAGTACATATGTGTTAAACAGATCTGTATTTTTTTTTATTTTTTTTTATAAAGGAAGCCTATGGTGACAAATGCCACCGTATGACGCCTGTCTGAGGCAACTGTGTAATGTTTAAGTAAGGTGTATACACTGAACCTAAGGCAAAAATCTAATTTAAATACAGCCTGTGGGCCAGTTCACCCTGATTTTTTTGGTGCTGATTTTTGAGTGTTTCTGCCGCAAAATCAGTTCCAAAAAACATCTTAAACAGCCTTCCATTCACTTCAATGGGAAACAGCACTTGCTTTTTTTACACATATAAAAAAGAAGTGTGGAAAAAGAAGCAGCATGCTTTATCTTGGGGAAGAATCAGTGCTGAATCTCCCACTGAAGTTTGTATTGAAGTGAACATCCATTTAAAAAAAAAAAGACGTGTTTAAAAAAAAATAAAACATGCGTTTTTTGGAGCTGAAAAAAAGATTCTAGATTCTGTGATTTTTTTTAAGTTTGTTTTTTCAAAGTCAGTTGTGTGAACTGGGCCTAAGACTGGCATCAGTGGAATCAGGGAAGCAGGAAAAGCAGATGAATCTGGCCTTGGGAGCAATACTAAATGATTTTGTTGCAGGGCCCCTTCAACATGTGGTAACATTGGTACCCGGCCTCCTTAATTCCATGAAAGGAAGGGCCCACCAGCCCGATTAATATGGTGCTGCATACACCAAACAGAAGGACTAGACCAGAAGGAGAAGAAGGCATGGCAGCCTTGTGCAGGTATGTGCCCTGCCTCATAGCAGAGAGAGGGCATCCTGCAGGTTCGGGGCATGAAGGCAGCTGAGAGAGGAGAGTTATGTGTTAGAATAGGGCTACATGGCGACACTGCGTGACGGCCAGGATTGCTGAGTAGTGGTGATCCTATAAAAATGCATGGTATCACAGCGGCATTCGCAAGAAATCCAACACAGCTAGAGTGGTTGTTGCATGGGAGGAGGTTGTGAAGGGGGGGCCCCGTTTAAAAATTTGCTGTTGGGCTCAGTCATTTCTAGCCACTCCACTACTAACTTTTTATGAGATACATTATCAAATGCTTTGGAGAAGTCAAGATATACAATATCCATTGATTCATCATGGTCAAGTCTAGAACTTACCTCCTCATAGAAACTGATTAAATTAGTTTGACATGACCGATCCCTCATGAAGCCATGCTGATATGGCATTATTTGCATATTTTAATTGAGATACTCCAAGATAGCATTTCTTAGAAAACCTTCAAACAGTCTACCCACGACAAATGGTAAACTAACCTGCCTATAGGCTTTTTTTTTTGGACCCTTTTTGAATATTGGCACCATATTTGCTATGCACCAATCCTGTGGAACACTCACTGTCAGATTCCTAAAATATCAGAAATAAGGGTCTGTAGAAAATGTAGGGCCAACCAACATAGGTATAACATCCGGAGACAATATATGAAACATAGTATCTCTAGGCACTGCGCATCTACCATAGAAAAGGACAAACATCCCTTTAAAACTACTCCTATTGATTATGTCCCGGATAATCCATTTAACAGATTTGAGAGACTGCAAAAAAGAGAGGTATATTGGATATATCAATTAGATACCCTCAGCCCACGGGGGCTCAATGAAATAAATGAAACAATCATATAATAGAAAACGGACGACAACAAATACATCACAACCTCCCCTTCCCGCTCTTTGTGTCGGAAGTCTCCTAGTTCTCCTATGATACATGTAGGTTTTTTTTTTGTTTTTAAAAATCTTAAAAAATCTTATAATTATATTTTAAGTGTCTCCCCCTTCCCCTCCTTCCTATTACCTGGGCCCTTTTATTTTATTTTAGTAACATAGTAACATAGTAACATAGTTTATAAGGCCGAAAAAAAGACATCTGTCCATCCAGTTCGACCTGTTTTCCTACAAGTTGATCCAGAGGAAGGCAAAAAACCCCTGTGCGGTAAAAGCCAATTTTCCTCACTTTAGGGGAAAAAAATTCCTTCCCGACTCCAATTAGGCAATCAGAATTACTCCCTGGATCAACAACAACCCATATTTAGTAACTATAACCTGTAATATTATTACCCTCCAGAAATACATCCAGGCCCCTCTTGAACTCTTTTACTGAACTTACCATCACCACCTCCTCAGGCAGAGAGTTCCATAGTCTCACTGCTCTTACTGTAAAGAATCCTCTTCTATGTTTGTGAACAAACCTTCTTTCCTCCAGGCGCAGAGGATGTCCCCTCGTCATGGTTACTGTCCTTGGGATAAAGAGATCATGGGAGAGATCTCTGTACTGACCCCTGATATATTTATACATAGTTATTAGATCTCCCCTCAGTCGTCTTTTTTCTAAAGTGAATAACCCTAATTTTGATAATCTTTCTGGGTACTGTAGTCCACCCATTCCAGCTATGACTTTAGTTGCCCTCCTCTGAACCTTCTCCAGCTCTGCTATGTCTGCCTTGTTCACAGGAGCCCAGAACTGTACACAGTACTCCATGTGTGGTCTGACTAGTGATTTGTAAAGTGGCAGGACTATGTTCTCATCACGGGCATCTATGCCCCTTTTGATGCAACCCATTATCTTATTGGCCTTGGCAGCAGCTGTCTGACACTGGTTTCTGCAGCTTAGTTTGCTGTTGACTAAAATTCCTAGGTCCTTTTCCATGTCAGAGTTACCCAATGTTTTACCATTTAGTATGTACTGGTGACTTGCATTATTCCTTCCCATATGCATAACCTTACATTTGTCAGTGTTAAACCTCATCTGCCACTTCTCTGCCCAAGCCTCCAGTCTATCCAGATCCATCTGTAGCAGTGTACTGTCCTCTTCTGTGTTAATTACTTTACACAGTTTAGTGTCATCTGCAAAAATTGATATTTTACTGTGCAAGCCTTCTACAAGATCATTAATAAATATATTGAAGAGAATAGGGCCCAATACTGACCCCTGTGGTACCCCACTAGTTACAGTGACCCAATCTGAGTATGTACCATTAATAACCACCCTCTGTTTTCTATCACTGAGCCATTTGTAATTTTATTTATTTTTATTTTATTTTATTTTATTTTCGTTTTTGTCCCTCTACTTATATTTATATTTTCATATATGTATATATATATGTATATATATATGTGTGTGTATATATATGTTTTAATTTTATATGTATGCCAATGTCTACATCCATATTTATGTACATAAGTATATGGTCTGAGCACATTTTGCACTACATATGTGCTTACATATGTACGTTCAGTCCCTTTTTTCTATGTATATATATATAGGGATGACCCATCTATGTATACACATACAGACTTAGAGGGATTCTTGCAAAACACCTCTATTTGAGTTATAGATATGCTATGTATATAGGGAGATGCAATCACAGCAATATCAGTCTAATAACAACAGATTCTAGACACCTCACGAAAACACTAGCGCTAATGACCCTTAGAGCAAGAAACTCAGTGCAGCATCAACCCGCTATCACAGCAAGGCATTTAGCGCAGCACCAACCCGCTATCAGGGCACTCAGCGGAGCACGAACCCGCCGGGCTAACATATGCACGAAATCCTCACTAAAGGTGACAAATGGAAATACCATTGGGCGATACAGCGGAACACCATGATAAGACAGTGAAGCACTATATAGTTCTCCAGTCCCCTTAGCGTAATGCCGCCCCACGGGAACAGGAGCAGCGAAAGGCTGCATATAAAGTAGTAAGCGTGATGCCGGGAGAATGGGACCCGGCACCAGCGCGTCACTGAAACATGAATACTCAAAGTTACATATACACAATATTACCCTGTGCACTGTTCTGTTCACAATATATGTGTAATCCACTATATAATGGATTCCCTTATATACAACATATAAGTTTAGCTAAGTTTAGCTCATTATGCAGAAACCCGCCCCGCTCGCGCGCTACTCCGCCCACCCTAATATTAGCGCGCCAGAATTGTGTATAAAATGTTTGTAAATGTAATGTGTGCTTCATATTGTTATAATTGTCCTGAGGAAGAGGGCTGTTCGCCCTTGAAACGCGTAGACCAGAATAAAAAGGATTTTACACTCCATCGATCTTACTTCATGCTGGCAGTGCCGTAACTGTGGTCTCCAAATATTGTTAGACTTCAACCTGGTATTGTTCATATACCCCTGGAGGGTCAAGGAAGGAGCCAAGGCAGCAGCACAGCAATCCCTATAGCTGGTGGGGAAATACCAGCAAGGCATATGTAGCTGTTGTGACTCATCACAACAGTATCTGGTAAACAGACCCTTTATTACTTATTGTAAAACCTCCTGGCGATATCACATATGAGGAGCTTCTTTTCTGTTTATTTTTTCCCTCTATATATAGAAATAAGGGTCTAGATATGACATTACTTAATTCTCTTAGGATACGGGGGGTATGCCATCTGGTCCCGGCATTTTGTCTATTTTAATCTTTTTAAGACGCAGCTCCACTTCTTCCTGGGTTAGACAGGGCACTTTTAATGGGGAATTTGCTTTTACATTCTGCATTTCATCTCACAGTATATTCTCCTCAGTGAATACAGAGGACTAAAAAATATTTAATAGATTTGCTTTCTCCTCATTGCCGTCTGCAACCTCTCATCACTATGTAAAGGGCCGACAACTTCAGATTTATATTTTTTACCATTTATATAAATGAAGAACATTTTAGGGTTTGTTTTACTGTCTTTGACAATGAATCTCTGTCTCTTGTTTGGCTGCTTTTATTTGTTTTTTACATATTCTATTTTTTTCCTTATAGTTTTTCAACGCTTCCTCACTACCCTTCTGTTTTAGTGATTTAAATGCTTTCTTTTTCATTTCTTTGTCATTTATTGCTTTCTTTACAATTCTGTTTATCCACATTGGTTCTTTCTTGTTCATTACCCTTTTATTCCCATAAGGTATGTACCTCTCACAATTACATTTTAGGATGCTTTTAAAAATATCCTATTTTGTGGCTGTATTTTTATTTTTGAGGACTTTGTTCCAGGTAGTTAGGCCAATGGCCTCTCTTAGTTGGCTAAATTTTGCTTTTTTGAAGTTTGGTATTTTTGTTCCTCCCGGAAGAAACGCTCTTTTGAATGAAATTGGATGTTCATGGGGGCGTGGCTTGGCTGCCGAAGGAGATGGCTGCTTAGAACTTTAGCTCCGGCACACAGCGTACCATATCAAGCTATATCCCTCTCTAACCTCCAGTTTTCTGGTCCTCTCCGGTCTCAAAAGGGAGTAGAAGATGCCGCGGGGAAAAAGATCGTCACAGAAACAGGTGAAGCTGGATTTCTACTTTGATAAGGAGGAGGAGGACGTGGGCGCCGGGGAGCTGCCGCCATCTTCCCGCCAGACGCGCACTCAAAGGCTTTCACCTCCAGTGGAGAACTCACCGGCGCATAGCAGTTGTGCTTCATCTCCTAAAGCGACTTCGCCTGCATCCTCTCCACGGACATCTGCCTCACCAACCTCTGGGGTTCGGACTGGCACTTCGACGTCACCGCCAGTACAATCGGCGTCCGGGAGTCCAGCTAAACAGAGACCGCGGCTGCAGCCTACGGAGAGTGCAGAGGTAGGCCCAACTTCAGAAGCACATGTCAGCGGCCATCTTGCGGACGCGCTACAAGGCCTGCCTGTGTCAGATACACCAGCATCGGGGC
Source organism: Rhinella marina (assembly GCA_900303285.1). Taxonomy (NCBI): domain Eukaryota; kingdom Metazoa; phylum Chordata; class Amphibia; order Anura; family Bufonidae; genus Rhinella; species Rhinella marina. Next base: position 7,921 of record ONZH01000480.1, read on the forward strand.
TTTTACTTAGAGACATGTTACTTGCCTTTAGTTCCGCATTACATAAGGATTTCACCTCCTTACTCTCACCCCTCCGATCTTCTATCACAGCGGCAGAATCGCGCATCTCTCATATTGAAGTTAAGATGGGGGAATTTGCGGCCTCCCATAACCAATTAATAGACTCCCATGAAGAGGTCTCAAAAGACGTGGATTCTATTAAAGCCAAGTTAATAGATTTAGAGGACAGATCTCGCCGCAATAATATCAAATTTAGGGGGATACCAGAGGATATTGCCCCGACTGCACTCACTTCTTACATTCAGGCTCTGCTGAAGGAGCTTCTGCCCTCCTGCACTGCACTAGACCTCACGATTGACCGGGCACATAGGATTCCGAGGCCCCGGCATCTTCCGGAGACTGCACCGAGGGATACTCTCGCCAGAGTACATTTTTATCATATTAAAGATGCTGCTCTCTCTGCCGCTAGACGACTGCAGGACTTACCAGCTCCATATCAAATGGTAAAGCTATATGCAGACCTGTCCGCAGCAACTCTGAGACAACGAAGGGAATTAGCCCCAGTCACTGCTGCTTTACGTGAACATAAAATAGCATATAAATGGGGATTCCCAGTTAAACTCTTGCTCACCTACAATGGAATGTCGCACACCATTTCTTCGGTGGAGGGAGGTTGTAAGCTCCTGGAGACTTGGAACATCTCGGTGGCAGATACCCGAATCTCTGACAGACCCTCACTGCAACATGTGGAGCCGGAGTGGCGCACAGTGGGCGCTCGAAGAGGGACCAAGCATTGAAAGTGACCTACAAAGTGCCGTGAAGCACTAGTTTACTGATGGCATCGCCACGAACTTTCTACCCCAAGATGCCTCAGTCCACAACTGACCAGAGTTTCTCGAGTCACCTTGTTTGTGGACTACTTCAAATGCAGATAAGCATACTGTTTGGTCTGATTTTTACAGTTTTCGGTTTTTTACCGTTTCAGTTCTGTTATGTTTTGGCAGGCTGGATTTGTGCACCCTTTTATCAACAGGTTAAGGAGATATTACACGATTTTGTACTTCTATGTTTAAAGCAGAGGGGATCTGAGCTTTTAGATCATTCTTTAATGTTCTATTATGGTGCTGAAACTCATTTCCCTTAATGCTAGGGGCCTGAATAGCCCTTGTAAGCGTTCTTATGTCTGGATGGAGGCACTGCAACTACAGGCTGATGTGGTGAGCATACAAGAGTCTCATATTATACCACAAGATGCTCATAGGATTGCCCATCATTTATTTCCTCATGTGATTCATTCCCATTTCCATAAGAAACAGAGGGGGGTTATATTGGCTTTCAGATCCTCAATTGCGTATCAGGAGATCAAATCTATCTCAGATCCTAATGGCCGATATATTATACATGTTTGCTCTCTGAATAATATCACTTATACTATAGTGGCAGTATATGCCCCGAACAAACACCAAATTCGCTTCTTTAACAAACTGGTCCACAAAGTAGCTTCTATTAAACAAGGACACACTATCTTCTGTGGAGACTTTAATATAGTAGCAGATACCTCAATAGACTCTACCGCTCCCTCCAGACATAATGGCAAATCTTTGGGCTCAGTGCTACACAGGGAGGAATTGTATGATGTCTGGCGACTCCATCACTTACAAGAGAAGGACTATACATTTTTCTCCCCTGTTCACAACACCTATTCTCGTATTGACATGTTCTTGATAAGCAGGTCCCTTCTGCAACTGGCAGAGAAGTCCAGTATTGGTATCATAAAATGGTCAGATCATGCCGCAATTTCATTATCTATTAAGGAAGCATACAATGTAAGGGATACCTTATGGAGGTGTAATGATTACCTTATTTCTAATCCGACTCATAAGGCTAAGCTAGATGGAGCTCTGAAGGAATATATGCAGTTTAACATGGGTTCGGTAACCGCCCCCTTTAGTATCTGGAATGCCCATAAGGCATACATGAGGGGGATTTTCATCCAATTAGGGCACCGAGTGAAAAAGGAGCGTGACAAAAAGATTGACTCTCTCATATCTCAGATATCTGCCTTAGAGTTGCTAAATAAAACGACCTTTACCAAGGAGCGTAAGGAATCTATTCTCTCCCTTCGGGCACAGCTTAGAGAGTGTCTTCTGTACCAATATGAAAAGCACCTAATGGTTTCTAGAGCTCGTTACTATTCCCAAGCTAACAAGGCGGGGAAAGTGTTGGCTAATAAGATCAAGCAGAGAGCGGCTAAGGCTAGGATACCCTTCCTGTATCATTCTGTGACCAAACATAAGATCTATGATCCTAAAGATATTGCCTCTCAATTTATGGACTATTACTCATCTTTATACAACCTAGCAGACCTGCCCACCACTCATCGGGCTTCCCAATTGGAAATAGACACATTCTTATCCTCATTACAGCTGCCCTCACTTACTGAGCGACAACGGGATTCTATCTCATCCCCCCCTTTCCCTGGCGGAAATATCTAAAGCCATCTCTTCTCTACCCCTCAACAAATCCCCAGGCCCGGATGGGCTCTCTAATGCATATTACAAAACCTTTACGGCGACGCTACTCCCCTGTATGGCACCTATGTTAAATCAGGCCTTTGCACAGGGTAGATTCCCTGAGGAGATGTTGTCAGCGGCGGTGGTTGCCTTACCCAAGCCGGGGAAATCTCAAGATGCACCCCAGAACTTCAGACCGATTTCTTTATTAAATACAGACATAAAGGTATATGCGAAGGTAATAGCCACCCGTCTTTCACAAGTGCTCCCCTCGTTAATTGTTAATGACCAAGTTGGCTTTATCAGAGGTAGACAGCTTACCGACAACACCAGGCGAGCCTTGAATATCTTAGCACATATTAGTCACCATAAGTTGTCAGCCTTTTTGGTCACCCTAGATGCAGAGAAGGCCTTCGACCGCCTCAACTGGAAGTATGCCTTCTCTGTACTGGGACACATGGGGTTGGGAGGGCAGATGATCACGGCTATCAAAGCATTATATTCAGCACCCTCAGCAAGGGTCTTTGTGAATGGGGCGTTATCCCCTCCTTTTAAGATCTCTAACGGAACGAGACAGGGATGCCCCCTTTCACCCACTATATTCATACTAGCCTTAGAACCCTTAGCCCAAGCTATCAGACTTCACCCCGGAATAGAAGGCATTTCTGTCGGCAGTACACAACATAAGATATCGCTCTATGCGGACGACATTTTGTTGTCGCTCTCCTCTTATGATGCCCTGGTGTGTGCACTTTCCCTAGTAAATATATTTGGAGATCTGTCCTATTACAAACTCAATGTAACTAAGTCCCAAGCCCTTCCGCTTAACTTCCCTATGCAACAACTTCAAGCTATTAAATCACAACTCCCCTTGGATTGGCAATCCACTTCCATTAAATACCTAGGTATTAACATAACCTCTTCCCCAAATCTGCTGTATACGCATAACTATTTACCATTGATTGACACAATTAAACAGGACATTGCGTCTTACGGTAGATTTGAGATTTCTTGGGTGGGCCGCATAGCGGCTTTTCAGATGACGACTTTACCCAAGTTACTGTTTATTTTTCGATGTGTTCCTATTAAAACACCTCCTACTTTTTTTATAAAGGCGCAACGCCTCCTGAATTCATATGTTTGGGCAGGGCGTAAACCTAGGGTGTCCTCTAAACAACTGTATATGACAAAAAGAGGGGGTGGTCTGGGTCTACCGCAATTAGCTGATTACTTTTTGGCAACGCAAATTAATCTGTTACAAAGTTGGTGGATGGGGGATGTCCGCACCCCATGGTTGGATATGGAAGCTACATGTGTCCCGTCCAATAATCTAAGGGCATTTCTACTATTTAGCTTGCAACCCTCCTTCCACACACCACCGACCCTCCCGTTTATACCAGAAGCTGCTATACATAACTGGCGAAGGTTTCATGCTAAACACACCCACGACCATATTAACGTACGTAGGGTAGCCCCTATTCAACTGTTGGAGCTCTACTCTGGCCAGATTAGCTTGTCCACTTGGGCGGACAAAGGTCTGAAATGGATTTCCCAATTATTCGCTGGTGAGCAGATCAAGGCGTTTAGTACCCTTCAAACTGAGTATGACCTCCCGAACAGGGACTTTTATAAATTCCTCCAGGTGAGACACATACTTGGCTCAGTAGACCCTTGCTGGTTACCAGCCAGCAATCTTTTATTAGAGTTGTGGAGTGTCCCTACTACCACTCAGGATAAGAAATCGAATCTTCGCCCTATATACCTTAGCTTGGGGGATAAACAATCCTTTCGTAAGTGTATACCCTATACTACGTGGGATAAGGAGTTATGTGATCCAATCCCTATATCGAGTTGGGTCCCAGCTTTGAAGTATATTGCGACCACTTTCTCCAGTATTTCTCTCTACGAAGCGGCAGTCAAAACTTACATGAGATGGTACATGACCCCAGACAGATTGAGTAAGATTTATCCCGGCACTTCCCATCTGTGCTGGAGAGAATGTGGATCAAAAGGAACGTTACTACATGTCTTGTGGTCTTGTCCCAAACTGACAAATTTGTGGGAGTCCATATTTGTAATTGCATCTCAGCTTTGCGGAATGGAGCTAACACCTTCACCGTACTGGGCCCTCCTGTTTATTGATATGAATGTTATTCCACCAGCTTGTAGAGTCCCGATTGCCCACTTATTTCTAGTTACCAAACTACACATAACTAGGAAATGGAAGTCTGAGGAGATTCCCTGTCTCCAAGAGGTGCTGGATGGAGTGCAGCAGAATTGTGCATTTGAAAGAATAATGGCCTACAGGGAACATAGAGGGAATAAATTTTATCGTCAATGGGGGGCCTGGTTAGGTTTCTACCGCCCTGTTACACAACACGGCGATTGCCCTATTAGGAGCCAGCACTCCACGCTTACTCCTATCTCCGGTTGAATATACCTGTTCGCTGACTAAATTGAAGATCCAGCTAGTTCTAACTTGTCCTAGTTTGGACATATTTGAGTTCTGTTAATGTTATTTTATATATTTCTATGATTCTACTTCCTGTAGTGGTTTCAAACCTCTAAGCCATAAGTACGACATTTAGATGATGCCTATAGCAGCATTTGGATTGTATTAGACCAGGGATTTTGTTTTGATATATATGCCCTGTGATATGTGAAGTCTTATGGTTTGTACCAGACTATTTTCTTGGAAGTGTCTTGTATACTTTGTTGCTATGAAAACCAATAAAAATTATTGAAATAAAAAAAAAAAAAGAAATTGGATGTTCATTATTTTATGGTCATTATTTATTTGGTCACTATTTCCCAGGTGTCCCCCAACCTGCACCTCTGTTGTTCTGTCAGGTCAATTGGTTAAGTCCAGTATGATCGTCCCTGTAGTCTGGTCCTGAACCACTGAAAGGTAATTGTCTTTGGTTATTGCCAAGCACCTGTTTCCTTTATGAGGGAAAAAAAGATACAATGCAACAGCACCCTGCAAAGCAAATCAAGTACAACAATGCCATAGTAGTAGAAAGTATTCTGGTGTTAATGATACGCTTATTTGAAAAAATGTCCAAAAAAATGTGAATTTTTTTTTTTTTTATATAAAAAAATTTTTTTATATGAAATTGAGATTCTTAGCAAATACATTTTGTACAAAATTATCTGAGCCCGTCTGCCAAACGTCAAGGCGATCTCTGTAAGACGGGACCTAACACTAAGTACTACCTGTTATGTATCACCATAAAGTTCAGGGAGTGAAAGCTCCATGTGCTTTCATTTCAATGCCAAAATGGCTTCCATTGAATGCAGATACCAACATGCAAGCACAGCTTTATACTTACACTAATTAAAATCAGACTCTGAGGCAGACAGGCTGATTTTAATTAGTGTAAGTATAAAGCTGTGCTTGCATGTTGGTATCTGCATTCAATGGAAGCCATTTTGGCATTGAAATGAAAGCACATGGAGCCTTCACTCCCTGAACTTTATGGTGATACATAACAGGTAGTACTTAGTGTTAGGTCCCGTCTTACAGAGATTGCCGTGACGTTTGGCAGAGGGGCTCAGATAATTTTGTACAAAATGTATTTGCTAAGAATCTCAATTTCATCTAAAAAAAAAAATTTTATCTTAAAAAAAATTTTTTTCACATTTTTTTGACATTTTTTCAAATAAGCGTATCATTAACACCAGAATACTTTTTACTACTATGGCATTGTTGTACTAGATTTGCTTTGCAGGGTGCTGTTGCATTGTATCTTTTTTTCCCTTGTGTATTTAGCCATAGCAACGTGCATCTGCTCATTTATTTGGTGGTGCTGACTGACCCCCTTTTTCTTTGTTTCCTTTATGAGATATACAGGTTTCAGTTTCCCAGTCTATATCTGGGTAGTTGAAGTCCCCCATAATAATGACCTCATGATTTACTGCCTCGTCTATTTCGTTCAGTAGTAGATTTTCTGTGGACTCTGGTATATTAGGTGGCTTATAATAAACTCCTACTAGTATTTTATTATTGTTTTTTTACCTCCATGTTTTTCTGCCCACAGTGACTCTACATGTTCATGTCCCTCACTTATATCTTCCCGGAGTGTGAGCTTTACACAGGACTTTACATAAAGGCAAACTCCTCACCCTCTCCGATTTTGACAATCCTTTCTAAACAGACTGTAACCCTGTATGGTAACTACCCAGTCATGGCTATCATCCATCCATGTATCAGTTATTCCCACTGTCATAGTCCTCCTCACACATCACTAATTCCAGTTTTATTAGTCAGGCTTCTGGCATTAGTGTACATATAATTTATTGGTTTATGTATATTTTATACCCTACACTTTTCCTTATGAACTGTTCTAGGCCCTCCTTCTATTACCTCGCTCCAGGTCTCTATTTGCACTATCTTCCTCTTTTTTTAATATAATCACCCTCCCCCGCCCCCCCAGTGCGTAGTTTAAAGACTCCTCCAACCTTCTAGCCAAAACAGCTGCACCATCCCCATTGAAGTGCTGCCCATCCGTACTATAGAGCCTGCAGTGGACAGAGATCTGTACCCCTAATAATTGAATCTCCCACTACTAGCACCTGTCTGGCCTGCTCTCCTGGTCCCCTGTTTACTGGAGCTGACATTCCCCTGACTGGCAGAAGAAGCGTCTGGCTGCAGCAGTGCTCTCTCTGAACTGAGATCCCCTTCATCTGCCAACCTTGCAAACTTGTTGGGGTGTTTTAGATCAGGGCTAGCCTCCCTGGCACTCTTCCCTCTTCTCCGCTTTCTAAATGTTATCTAGCTATCTATCTCACTTTCCTGAGTCTCCATGCTACCACCATCTCCCATATCTACCCCCTAGAGTGCCCGTTCAGTGAGCATCAAACTCTTTTCCAAATTGCCAACGCTTCTCAGTGTTGAAACTTGCTTGTTTAGATACGTGATTCCAAACTAGTAATTTGCTTACATTTTGAACAAAGAAATGCACCCTCAAACGGCTGTTCCAGGATTTCATACATTAGACAAGATGTGCACTGGACTGCACTGTCAATATTGGAACACATACTCATGGAGATTATGCAAGAAAAGATTAAAAAATACAATACAGTGCAGTGATAAGCAACTGATTTAGTGTAGTCCCCTCCTAAAGTCCATGAATCTCAAGTCACTTAATCTAAAGTCACACACTTGAAATCAAACACGTGAACGCTCACAAACCCGTGTTGTTTGTCTGCTTGTATAAGTGCTGCTCCCAAAGAACTTCAAACCAGACTGTTTTTTTTTCCTCTGGCTTCAAAGGGACAGGATCCGTTGTGTTTTTAATTTTTCCGTCCTTCTGACAGATCAGAAGAAGGGTAAAATAAATGGTGATGTCAACAAGGCCAAAGAGGGACAATAGTGGCCCCGTAATAGAGTCAGGAGGGTGGCAACCACATGAGGAGTCAACACAATGGCCCAGTTACAGAGTGGTGAGCTGGCAACCGGATGAGAAGTCAACACAATGAACCAGTTACAGAGTGGTGAGGTGGCAACCGCATGAGGAGTCAACATAGTGGTCAGTCACAGGGTTGTAAGGTGGCAACCGCATGAGGAGTGGGGAGGGTAGGGGGCAACAGCAGTGGCAGCACAAGATGGTGGGTGGCAGTAGGAGAATATGGCAGCAGAGGCAGCAGGTGTGTGGCATCAAGGGGGTGACAGCATCAGAATAGTTTCTGAAGCAGGTGACCAGAAAAAAAGTCTCTTTTCACAGTTTCAGTGTTGCGCCCACAATGGTGAAGGCTGATGCATCAGGCACTGGCGTGTGGAAATCCTGGTTGATCCACGCTTGATTCATCTTCACAAAGGTCAGTCTCTTCATTTTTTGGGTGGAAAGGCAAGTTCTCCTTGGGGTATCTATGCCCCGCTGCACGAAACACCCGCTCTGATGTCACATTACTGGCCAGGCAGGAAAGCTCGTCCAGGGCAAACTCGAGCAGTTGCGGCCACAAATCAAGTTCGGTTGCATGGTGGTCCAGTGGATCTTGGATGTCGGGTGGCAGGGTGCAGTCCACATATGCCACCTCCTGCTGGTTTAGGTTCTGCCCCATGCCTTACTGCTGGTGAGTGGTTTCTTCACTAGGTGGGTGAAGAAAACTTCTCATTAGAGACTCCAGACTTAAGAGGATGATGGCCCACATAGGCAGCAGCCAACTCACGACATAGGAAATTTCGATAGTTGTTGAGTTTATCCCCCCTCTCAGAAGGTTGAATAAAGGCCTCCCATTTTGGAGCAGTAGCAAGGGTCTAATATCGTGGAGAGCCAGTAGTCATCCCCCTGCCGAATGGTGATAATGCGACTATCACTACTCAAGCAACTCAGCTTGCATCTGGCCATTTGCACAAAGAACTCAGAGGGACTCCCTGTCTCCATCTCCACTGTATACTGCAACAGTGTCTCTGGGTCATCTGCCTGGTCTTCCTCATTGCCCTCTAGCTCCTCCTGCTCCTGTCATTTCTGCAGAAAAACCATCCATTTCTTGATACATTGCTTGTGCATGAATGTCCTCCTCCTCTTTCAGTTCAGCTTCCACAGGGCTAAGATGGCCATGAGATGTAGGAACCACATCTCCTGTCCCATGGCCAGCTAGATTTATCAGTATCTGCTCCAGGATGTGAATGAGCAGAAATATGTTGTTCATCTTGCAGTCCTAGCAACTGACAAATAAAGTAGCCTCCTCAAATTGCCTGAGCAAATGGCAGGTGTCACTCAAGAGCTGCCACTGGCCACGTTGAAGGTACATAGGGGAGTGCTCCTGTCCACCTGCATCGTCAAGATGCTCATATTATTGGTCTGACATGTGGAGGTTGGAGTTCCAACGGGTGGAAATTCTGCATATCAGACAATGTTGGGGAACTCTATTCTGCCTTTGTAGCTCAAGGAGGGTGTGATTTTCAGTGTAAAAGCAGCTGAAGTGCATGCACAGTTTCCTGGCCATTTTCAGGATGTCTTGCAGATGGGTGGAAGACCTCAGGAACTGCTTTACAACTAGATTAAAGATGTGTGCCATGCAGGATTTATGGCTCAGCCCTCCTTGACACAGTGCAGACACAATGTTATTCCCGTTGTCGGTGACCATGGTTCTGATTTTTAGTTGGCAAGGAGACAGCGAGGATTTAATGATGAAGGACACAGAGCAGTTCCTCCTCTTTGTAACTCTGTTTGCCCAGGCAAATCAGGTGCAGAATAACGTGACACCACTGTGCTCTGCACGGGTGGTATGCTGGAGGGGCACTCCAAATTGTGCCTGCAGTGGCGGCTGAGGACAAGATGGAGGATGAGGAGGCAGAGGAGGACATTGGCGCAGGACTCATAGTTTGAGAACATGGAGGCGGCAGTGCTGTCATCAGGCCAAGTTGCTGGTGTGGCTGGGCAGGAACCACATTTACCAAGTGGGCCATAAAGGGCATATATTATGCTTGACCATAGTTACAGCTCCACATGTTGGCACTGCCATAAACTTTAGCAGACACTGACAGGCTCAATGACTGGGCCACCTTTTGTTCAACATACATGTGCTGGGCTGGTACTGCCTTTTTGGAGACATAATGTTGACTTGGGACTCTCCTCCTTGGCTCGGCACAAGTCATCAGTTTTCTGAAAGGTGCATTAACCATATGGAAAGGGAGGGACTGTAGTACCAGCAACTTGGCCAGGAGCACATTCAGCTTCTGGCCGTTGGATGAGAGCACCCATACTGCTGTCTTTTTTCAATCGCCTCAGTGATCGATTGCTGAAAAAAAATCAGTGACGAGGAGAAGGAGTATCAGGACCAGTAGATGATGGGAAGGAAACACAGCTCCCTTATGTTGAGGTGGTGGAGCCTTGACTGCTGGAGAATGGGTGCAGGCCACTGGGTAATGGTACGGTTGATGCATCAGTCTGTACCACTATATTAACACAATGATTTTCCCAAGCCACTTTAAGGGTGTCAATGCATGTGTTGACGCAGTGCCATGGTGCGCCTTGGCCACGCTTCACCTTCTGCCCACAGGTTCTACAAATGTCCATGCTGATGTCCTCTGGCAGCTTGGTGATGGTGAGTTCACTAAAAGAGTTCAAGAGGGGCCTGGATGTATTTCTGGAGTGTAATAATATTACAGGTTATAGCTACTAGAGATGGGTCGTTGATCCAGGGAGTTATTCTGATTGGAGTCGGGAAGGAATTTTTTTCCCCTGAAGTCGGGAAAATTGGCTTCTACCTCGCAGGTTTTTCTTTTTGCCTTCCTCTGGCTGAACAGGCTGCACTGGGTGGACAAATGTTTTTTTCAGCCTTATAAACTATGTTACTATGTTTCATGCCTGACTACTCGCAACACCAGCTCACATGCGACTCTCATCGTCGCTACTTGCCTGCCTACTGGAGGAAGCAGCGTATCTCCCCTCCAGATCTGGTCAGTAGCTGCTGACTGTCCTCTAGAAGCTCATCCTCATTGAAAAGTGGAAGCAAGCCGACAGCACACAATACTTCTCAAGCAGAAGGAACAGAAAATTATAGAGGCAGGTTCAGGCCAGAGCTTGTTCCTGGGCCATGCCAACTAAGAGTGGCATATCCAAAATTGACTTCGTGGCACACTGCAGGTTGATGCTGGATGTCGGGTTCCCACCCTGTCTCTAGTAAAATGAAGAACTCCAGCACAATCAGAGTATATGCAAGTGAAGATTTATTTGGTATGTGGCCCAACATAACAAGTGAAGTTTCGGCCTCTCTGGCCTTTTTCAAACTGGTGCGCTGTAATATCGGACCGCAGTTTCACACCAATTCCACAATTAGGGATTAACAGATATACTTGTTCCCTGAGTTTCCCATCTTTGTGGTAAATTTTTTTTTGAAATAGATGTATGAAATAAAGACAGCTCATGGCTGTCAAAGGTTGTTTGGGGAGATCAGTCCCAGAGTGCCTAAAGGGGGGAATAACTATTTTCTATCTTCTATCCGCACTCAGTATGTCGAGTGACAACAAATGAGAATTGGCCCAAATATGTGATTGGAATAGAGTCTTAAATTAGGTTGATCCTCTCTGAGGTGGTCTCGGATGCAAAACTGGTTCTGCCTCCTGTAGACCCAGGTCCCAGGAAGATAGTAGCTTTTTGCCGTCTTCCAGCATTTTGATGGCATGTGCTGTTACGTTTTTTATTAAGATCTTCACTGGGTAGCCCCAGTGGTATGGGATATTTTTTCATTGTAAGGTGGTAGTGATCGGAGATAGTAGCTTTCTTTGACTTTGAGAGTAGCAGCCGAAAGATCAGCATATAACTTGACATTTTGAAATGCATCTGGCAAAACTTGTGTCTTTCTAGCTGCTGACAATATAGCTTCTTTAATATGGAAGAAATGCACTCTGGCTAGTGTGTCTTTTGGCACTGTTTCGGCTAGGTGTGCTGGCTTAGGAACACGGTGCGCCCGGTCTATGATCAGTTCTGGAGCTCTAAGGATCAAATAGCGGAAAAGCTTGTGTATATAGGAGATGAGGCCTGCTGGAGGAACAGATTCTGGTATTCCTCAAAATTTAATATTTTGCCTCGAGCTGTCTTCTAAATCCGCTTGTTTAGATTTCATGCACTCCAATTCTTCCGCCATTTCGTTATGGGCGTCAATTATGGTATTTTGAGATTCTGCAAATTCTCCCATTTTCATTTCAGCATGCCCTATCCTGGCATCTAAAGCTTGAAGTGAAGCAGATATAGGCTGAAGCAGAGTTGTAATGTCTTCATGAAGAGATCATTTTAATGCAAGGAGCATCAATGATTGTTCAGATAAAAGAGTATGTGAGGCTGGTTCTGCTATTGGGGCATCTGTGGCATCACATGAAGCTTCTTGGTTGGAGAGGTGGTGATAAGTATATGACATGAGGTTCTGTGGGCTTGTGGAGATGATTGTGTCTCCCTGTTTATTATGGAGTTCAGAGGCAGGTAGCGATGGGGTGTCTGACCATGTGTCATGGCGGTCTGCCTGGCTGTTTCCTATCATGAGGGAGCTTGTCCCCAGTGTGTTGTGGGGTAAAGCAGTCGCATTTTGCTTATTACAGGAGCCTGAGAGCTCACTCACTGGCGCTGACTGCTCTCCAGACTTGTGGGCGCGCTCCGGTGGTTGAAGAGCAAAAGAGGAGCAGGAAGCGCCGCCATCTTTGCCACTTTCTGACTCAAAGAACTGCCGTGAGTCCTGCTTTTGTTGTGTGCGGCGAATTTTCCCCGCCATGGCTGGGCTCAGGTAAGTTGTTGGACGCTCTGCGTGCCTTTGGGACCACAATGAGAGGCTGGATGTCTGGCCAAATTGTTTAGCTTGTCGCTGAGTGTGGGAGCTGTGCGATCATGCGGCCATATTCCCTGCTGCCAGGCCATGCCCCCCCTAACGGATATACTTGTGTATAATAGAACTTGAGTACCCTAAAATCTGTAGTATCAAGCTGCAATTTCACCCCAATTAGAGAATCAAGGATTAACGGATAGAATTATATATAACAGAAAGTGAGTACCCTAAAATCTGTAGTGTCAAGCTGCAATTTCATCCCAATTACACAATCAAGGATTAACAAATTGAATTATATATACAAGAATGCGAAGACCCTAAAATCTTTCGTATCCAGCCGCAATTTCACCCCAATTAGACAATCAAGGATTAACGGATTGAATAACATAGTAACATAGTAACATAGTTTGTAAGGCCGAAAAAAGACATCTGTCCATCCAGTTCAGCCTGTTTTCCTACAAGTTGATCCAGAGGAAGGCAAAAAAAACCCCTGTGAGGTAGAAGCCAATTTTCCTCACTTTAGGGGGAAAAATTCCTTCCCGACTCCAATCAGGCAATCAGAATAACTCCCTGGATCAACGACCCCTCTCTAGTAACTATAACCTGTAATATTATTACCCTCCAGAAATACATCCAGGCCCTTCTTGAACTCTTTTAATGAACTTACCATCACCATCTCCTCAGGCAGAGAGTTCCACAGTCTCACTGCTCTTACCGTAAAGAATCCTCTTCTATGTTTATGTACAAACCTTCTTTCCTCCAGACGCAGAGGATGTCCCCTCATCACAGTCACAGTCCTCGGGATAAATAGATGATGGGAGAGATCTCTGTACTGACCCTTGATATATTTATACATAGTTATTAGATCTCCCCTCAGTCGTCTTTTTTCTAAAGTGAATAACCTTAATTTTGATAATCTTTCTGGGTACTGTAGTCCACCCATTCCAGTTATTACTTTAGTTGCCCTCCTCTGAACCCTCTCCAGCTCTGCTATGTCTGCCTTGTTCACAGGAGCCCAGAACTGTACACAGTACTCCATGTGTGGTCTGACTAGTGATTTGTAAAATGGCAGGACTATGTTCTCATCACGGGCATCTATGCCCCTTTTGATGCAACCCATTATCTTATTGGCCTTGGCAGCAGCTGTCTGGCACTGGCTTCTACAGCTTAATTTGCTGTTCACTAAAATTCCTAGGTCCTTTTCCATGTCAGAGTTTCCCAATGCTTTACCATTTAGTGACTTGCATTATTCCTTCCCATATGCATAACCTTACATTTGTCAGTGTTAAACCTCATCTGCCACTTTTCTGACCAAGCCTCCAGTCTATCCAGATCCTGCTGTAGCAGTGCACTGTCCTCCTCTGTGTTAATTACTTTACACAGTTTAGTGTCATCTGCAAAAATTGATATTTTACTATGCAAACCTTCTACAATATATTTAATAAATATATTGAAGAGAATAGGACCCAATACAGACCCCTGTGGTACCCCACTAGTGACAGTGACCCAATCTGAGTATCTACCGTTATTAACCACCCTCTGTTTTCTATCACTGAGCCAGTTACTTACCCACATACAGACATTTTCTCCCAGGCCAAGCATTCTCATTTTGTATACTAACCTTTTATGTGGTACCGTGTCAAATGCTTTGGAGAAGTCCAAATATACGACATCCATTGAGTCGCCGCGGTCAAGTCTAGAACTTACCTCCTCATAGAAACTGATTAAATTGGTTTGACATGACCGATCCCTCATGAAGCCATGCTGATACGGAGTTATTTGCTTATTTTCATTGAGGGACTCCAAGATAGCATCTCTCAGAAAACCTTCAAACAGTTTAACCACAACAGAAGTTAAACTTACCGGCCTATAGTTTCCGGACTCTGTTTTTGGACCCTTTTTGAATATTGGCACCACATTTGCTATGCGCCAATCCTGTGTGATATATAAAAGAATGTGAACCCCCCAAATTCTGTAGTATCAAACTGTAGTTTCACCCCAATAAAAGAATTAAGGATTACTGGAATTGCTGATGTAAACAATGCAAACAGCCTGAAATCTGTAGTATTAGATCACTTTGTATCCCAAATTAATGCAGCAAGGTGTAATAGAATAGTCCCTATTAGCCATGCTTTCCACAGTTCAATTGTCCCTGCCCTCATCCCTGTTGTGTGGATAATTCCTCCCTATTATATCTCTACACCATAAATAATCTGTCCCTGAACTGCACAATAGTAATATTTGGTGACTGAAGTCTTTCCTAAACACCGTCGCTAGTACATATAATGCCTCTCCCTGCACTTCACTGTAAAATGGCAGAGACATGACAGGAGGAGACTTTTTATAGGGCTGTGACATCAGAGGAGCTAGCTATCTGCTGACTGGCTGTCTGGCATTATGGATGGCATTATGGGCACTCCCTCATTCCCGGGCTTCTTACTTCCTCTTCCTAACATGTGCAGCAGCCATTTTAGAAAAAAATATGATTTGTTACAACGAAGCACGAGAAAATTCCACTTCGTCAACTTCCATTCATCCATCTTTAATGGCAACATCCCATATGTGCTGGTAAATTGCTCTGTGGGCACACAGCAGGTCTCAGAAAGGAAGGAGCACCATATTTCACAACATCCCCAAGGAATGTTTTAAGTGGTATAGTGAGCATTGTAACCCCACTTTTTTCAGAAATTAATGTGTATTAGAAGGTGAAAAATGAAATTGTAATTTTTCCACAGATATGCTATTTTAGTGCCCAATGTGTAATAACTAGAGATGAGCGAGCATGCTCGTCCGAGCTTGGTGCTCGTTCGAGTATTAGGGTACTCGTAAGTGCTCGCTGCTCGGACGAGTATCTCGCCATGCTCGAGGAAATGGCATCTCCCGCATTTTGAATTTTTGGCGGCTATAAACTCAGCCAATCACAAGCCAGGAGACTCTGGTACACCCAGCATCACGTGGGGTCCTTACATGTCGATAGCAGGGGTTGGCTGGCCTGATCAGGTGACCCTGGAATATACTAGTGACGTCCGGCGGTGCTCGGCTCAGAGGCTGTCTGGATGTCGTTAGGGACAGATCTGCTGCATTTCAGGGAGAGTGTTAGGGCCTGGATTTAGTTCTCTGTTAGGCAGGAGTGATCTCAAAAGAACCCAACAGTCCTTCTAAGGGCTACAAGACATTTTTTTTGTCTCCTGGCTGGGCTGGCTGGCACTAGTAGTGCAGCTATCGCCATATATAACAATTTTTTTTTTTTATTGTTTTATCTCAGTGATACAAATCCATTTCATACAGCTGTGTGGAACCATTCTGTGTGTCACAGTTCAGCTGTCCAGTCACCACAAACCACAATCCGTATTTTCTGTCCAGCTGACCCATTCTGTACGTCACGTAATTAAAAAAGGTCTTTTGCTCTCACTGATACAGCTACATTACAAAAATCTCTGTGCGACATTTGTCTGGGTTGCACTTAAGCAGACCAAGTCTGCCTAATCTAATAGTTTCAGTGTAATTGCTCCATACTGCACGGTACGTAATAAAATACGTAATTTTGCTCTAACTTATCCACCTATATACAAAGTGTAACGCTGGTGGTTGCCAGCTGCCGGCGTACTACTATTCCCAGCACTCACGGTCGCAGGATTCCTGTCCATGCTCCATCTGGACACCGCCATGTTGTCTCATCCTCCAGGGCTACTCCGGCTGTGTCCCGTAGGGGGCGGGTGCTGGCTCTCTCTGCTTCTTATACACGCAGTGTGTGCACCTGAAATCTGTCCCCCACCTGTCCTGGACCAAGATCAGCTATTTAAGGCAGCCCCGCCCACTCTCGGATGCCTGAGCAATATTGTGGTTTATTCCATAGCGAAGGTGTGCTATCGTTTCCAGTGCGGTTACGCCGTGTATGACCCGTGTCTGTTCCTGCCTTATATGTTCCAGCCTGATCCTTTGGTACCTCGTTGATCCTCCATTTGCCGACTCTGTTTGCTGACCTGAACCTGTGCTGCCCGCCTCGACCATTTGCTTGTTCCTGACTACGCCTCTGTCTATTCTCTGGTACCTCGCTGCCCTCCTGTGTATGACCCGGACTGTCGACCCTGCTACTCCGAGTTCAGCTACTACCACAGCTCTGCTATTCAAGTCCTGCTACTGCCACGCCTGCATAATCCCAGCTCTACTACTCCGAGTTCAGCTACTACCACAGCTCTGATATTCAAGTCCTGCTACTGCCACGCCTGCATAATCCCAGCTCTACTACTCCGAGTTCAGCAACTACCACAGCTCTGCTACTCAAGTCCTGCTACTGCCACACCTGCATAATCCCAGCTCTACTACTCCGAGTTCAGCTACTACCTCAGCTCTGCTACTCAAGTTCAGCTTCTGCAGCTCGTCCTGCCTGGCCAGCCCTTGTTCAGATTGAACAAGTTTGTGGGTTTCAGTACAGCAGGCCCATTTTTTTATTGTTTATATAATACACTTATATACAGAAAATGTTGAACCCCAGGGCTAAGGGTCGAGGACGAGGGCATGGGCATTCAATTACTGCAGGGGGCAGAGGCCGTGGTCCTGGGCAGGGTGAGACAGTACCTGCTGATGAGGGAGCAGGGGAATGCCACAGAGCTACACTCCCTAGCTTCATGTCTCAACTTACAGGGACACGTGGTAGAGGACTGTTGAAACCACAACAGTGCGAACAGGTGATGTCGTGGATTGCAGACAATGCTTCAAGTAATTTGTCCACCAGTCAGTCTTCCACGCAGTCCACCCACGTTACCCAAGGGAGCACTCCTCTGGCTCCTCCACCTCAACCTCCTTCCCCCCAGTCTGCCCCCTCCCAGGAAAATTTGGAATGCGATCCGGCATACTCTGAGGAACTGTTTTCTGGACCCTTCCCAGAGTCACAAACCACTTCTAAGGTTGCTGCTGACCTCTTTCCCGATGCCCAAGTTTTCCAACTGTCGCAGTCTGTGGGTGATGATGATGACATTGATGACTTAGAGGAAGAAGTGTGTAAAGAGGTGTCAGACGGTTGTCAGACAGTGGTGAAGTTGTTGTCAGGGCAGGAAGTCCAAGGGGGGAGCAGACTGAGGAATCGGGGGATGAGGAGGTGACTGACCCAAGCTGGGTTGATAAGCCGAGTGAAGACAGTGCTTCTGAGGCGGAGGCAAGTGCTGCACCAGAACAGGTTGTAAGAGGCAGTGGTGTGGCCAGAGGGAGAAGCAGGGCCAGAGCTGGTGCATCAGCAGCAACTGTTTCACGTACTGAAGCTCCCGTGGCGAGGCCTAGATGTTCGCAAGTCTGGAGGTTCTTTAAAGAAATTTAGGATGACCGACGGACTGTGGTGTGCAACCTGTGCCACACCAGGATCAGCAGGGGTGCCACCACTACTAGCCTAACCACCACCACCATGCGCAGGCATATGAGTGCTAAACACCCCACTCAATGGAACCAAGGCCGTTCACCTCCTGCGGGTCCCACCACTGCTCCTTCCCCTACCTCTGCTAGTCAACCCCCTGCCCAGGACCCCGGCACGAGCGCCTCCCACTGGAAAACCACACCTTCGCCTCCACGATCCTCCACAGCGTCCACCAACGTGTCACTGCGCAGCGTTCAGCTGTCTTTACAGCAGACGCTGGAGCGCAAGAGGAAATACAGTTTCACCCATTCACATGCCCAAGCCTCAACGTCCACATCTCAAAATTGCTGAGCCTGGAGATGCTGCCCTATAGGCTGGAAGAGACTGAGGTCTTTCGCAACCTTTCGCAACCTCATGGTGGTGGCTGCCCCTCGGTATTCAGTCCCCAGCTGCCACTATTTTTCCCGATGTGCCATCCCAGCCCTACACCAGCACGTGTCACAGAACATCATCTGACGGCACATTGGGTTAACTTGGTGGAGGCTGGGAACGAGTCTGACCCTGGGGCCACTGATGTACTGCCCACACCGAGGATTGCAGGGCCTACCTCGGTCATGGTCTCTCAGACGTACTATGCCTCCTCCTTCGACCCCTCCTCCTCCTCCTCCTCCTCCTCCACCTCCTCCTCCGAATTACCATCCGTGGGCACGGCACCTTAAGACGGTAGCTCTAGGCGCAGCAGCAGTGCCGTGGGTAAGCGCCAGCAGGCGGTGCTCAAACTGCTGAGCTTAGGTGACAAAAGGCCCGCCCAAGAGCTGTTACAGGGCATCACGGCGCAGACCGATCTGTGGCTGGCACCGCTGAACCTCAAGCCAGGCATGGTTGTGTGTGTGACAACGGGAGTAACCTGGTGGCGGCTCTGCAACTCGGCAGACTGACACATGTGCCATGCCTGGCCCAAGTGTTCAATCTCATAGTTCAGCGGTTCCTCAAGACATACCCCAATCTGTCTGATTTGCTCACCAAGGTGCGCCGCATCTGTGCGCATTTCCGCAAGTCGACCACAGATGCGGCCACTCTCAGGGCAGCACAGCGCCGCCTACAACTGCCCGCTCACCGACTGTTGTGCGTTGTGCCCACAAGATGAAATTCGACATTAAACATGTTATCCAGAGTTTACCAGCAGCGCAGAGCGATTGTAGACTGCCAGATGTCAACTTCGACCAGAACTGGTAGTCAGGTCAGTCAGATTCCTCAAGTCTACAATGAGGAGTGGACGTGGATGTCTGATATCTGCCAGGTGTTGAGCAACTTTGAGGAGTCAACACAAACGGTCAGCGGCGATGCCGCCATTATCAGCCTCACCATCCCGCTGCTTTGCCTGTTGAAAAACTCACTGCTCAGCATGAAGTCGTAAGCTTTGCGCATGTCACAAGAGACGGTGGAGGAAGTTACGTCGCTTGATAGCCAGAGCACCCTCCGGTCTGTTTCTTAGCACCTATCGGAGGAGGGGGATGAGGATGAGGAGGAAGAGGAGGAGAATGTCGGCGAGACAGAAGAGGGTACCAATGCTCAGTCCTTCTTACCTCTTGAGCGTGTATGGGCTGAAGAGGTGGAGGATGAGGAGGAAATGGAGAGTCAGGCCAGTGAGGAGAGGGAATTCTTGCGTGTTGGGACTCACATGGCGCACATGGCAGGCTTCATGTTAGGCTGCCTATCCTTGACCCTCGCGTTAGAAG